>APFE031584302.1:95974-127713 GCA_000404065.3 Pinus taeda
CAGAGACCACCTAGGCCCATTCATCATGAACAAGAAAGATGGTTGGCAAGAAGCTGATCAAATATTGGGGCAACAACTTAAACTCAAAAGGAGCTTCTAGTGGGTCCCTTATGACCCTGAAGGCTTTATCAGTGCTAGGAGAGTCAAGTATAGGTTGCTAGCCTATAAACATTGTCCATATCCACAAATAGAACACTTTGCCAACCAAGATGAATGGGTGCCTAATACAATAGTAGAGGAATTTACTCAGGAAGAGAAAATGGAGCAGACTGTGAAAGATTTAGAGAAAACTCTTGACTCTGATTCTTGTCAACAGGTCATATTCAAGCAACCAGTCCAAGTAGGAGCAGGCACATCCTTTGCTGCAGCTGCACAGACTACCCAACAAGCATTTACAACCACCACTACAGCAAAAGGCAAAG
Source organism: Pinus taeda (assembly GCA_000404065.3). NCBI lineage: Eukaryota > Viridiplantae > Streptophyta > Pinopsida > Pinales > Pinaceae > Pinus > Pinus taeda. The sequence continues at coordinate 96,397 of APFE031584302.1, forward strand.
ATATAATGGATGAACAGCAAGAGACAGAGGCAGGGCAGCCCAGCACTTCAAAGGATCAAAATCAAGGGTAAGCCCCTTTACAGCAAACTGAACCACCCCAAATCCCAGTTTTGCAAACACCTCTCAATGAAGAGAGAGGCAAAAACGTGATAGAGAGGAGGTCACACCTCCAAGTGGGTCAACACAGCAACCAGAGGCCAAGAGGCCAAGAATTGACCCTGAAACCGGGGAAGAAGACATCAGTGAAGAAAGAGCAGAAAGCCAAAATAGAGAAAGACAATCCAGCCAATAGACTGCCACTAGCTCATTTCAACAGGAACCGGCCATACAGCAAGGCACAGAGGTATCCTCCTCAAGGCAGCAAGGCAAGCAACCAGCTGGTATCAAAGTGGGTTTCATGGAGATCAAGGCACAAAATGAATTGTTGAGAGTACAACTCTATGATCAATTCTTGAAGGCAACCCCCTCCAAAAAACAAAGATTGATGGTTGCTTATGATATCAAGGAGGAAAAAATGATTTTTACTCATTTAAAGCCTAAAGTTCCACATCCCAAAACCTCTGTAGATTCCCTAAGAACAAACTTGGAGGTCCTTTCTAAAGACATACATCCAATGGATCAGATAGAATTGCACAAGCAGACAGGGGAAATGGTCTATGCTACGCTTGCAGACAAGGCCATGCTAGCCCATCTGTTAAAGGAATCACTAAAAAATACTAATACATAGTTGGATTTAGAAAGAATGTCTTGTGAGGCTAAGGACAACAGAATAAAAACGTTGGAAGACATAATCATTGATCTAGGACATGATCCAAAAGATTCAAAGGGTGTTAGGGCCCTTATGAAAAAGAAGGAGGATGATATTGCTGCACTCAGGAAATAGGCAAAGCTGCCTGCAACTATTTACCCTGACACTGCAGAACTTGCACAGGAAAAACAGCTTGATGACACCATGGATTTACTTATGAAGATGAATCAAAGAATACTGGATATGGAAGGAGAATTGGAGAAAGCATGGCAAGGAATACAGGGAGAATCAACCTCCCAGCCACCTCAAACTTCTACAACTCTTGGCCCTGCCCCTCCTACACAAGCAGCAACAGCCCCTCCTGCCATTCCAGCACCAACCACAGCCACATCAGCAACAGAGGCAACATCAGCAATAGCAGCATCAAAGTCTAGCATGAGTATGGAGGACTTGATGAAAGTTGTCAAAGAGCTTGAAACTCAAGTGACAAAAATAAATGAAGCCAAAGATAGACTGGCCAAGCTAGAGGCCAGCTATGACAAGTCCAAGATGACTATAGCAGAGAAGCAAAGAAAAATAAAGGCCTTGGAGGCCAAAGTAAAAGCTTTGGAAAAAGAGTTTCTTCTAGGCAAGACCTTGGCAGAAATCAAGAAGATAATCTGGGCCAAAATTGGCCAATCAATCCATGACCAATGGAGGTCAATCCAGGCAATACATGAGCAAATTGAACTCATATGCATAGCTCATGTTGAAATACAAAAGGCCAGAACAACACTAGGAATCATGCCTGAGCAGGCCAATAAGATGATACATTTCCTCAATACCCACTCTAGGGAGGAATTGGCAGCCCTAGAAATAAACAGCAGAACATACACCATCCTGACAGCCAAGAAAGTGCTAACTTTGAGAAAATTCACTCAAACTCTAGAAAGAAAATGTCAGGGTATGAAGGCAGAAATTGATGAATTCAGGGCAAAGATGACAGTATTGCAGGATAAAGGACTGCCAAGCCTAGTGACTGGCACAGGACAACTGCTGCCATATGATCAGTATATCACAAGGATCAACAATTATGTTCAAAATCAAATCACAGCATCCAGCAGCTCCATAGAAGAAGTAGGGCCTCCCTCTGGGCAGTCTCTGTATGATAAATTAGAAAATCTATTTTTTATTGAGCATGAGATAAATCATTTGTTTGAAGTGCCTCCAAATTTTTACAGATACACTGAAGCAGATGAAACACTGGTAAAAATAAGGAGACATCAACTACCTCCAGCTGATTGGTGGCAGGCAATGCTGGAAATTCTGCCCAGGTGATCCAATCATATTATGCTTTTTTGTGAAAATTCATAGCTCAGCCATAGTACAGGTCAACAGAAAATCCAGCACACAGATATCACAGGAAGCATCCATACAGTGACTCCTCAAAGTACTCAGACAACCGGCTCAACTAACGCAGAATTAAAGGCACAGCTACAGCCAACTTTCCTGAGCCAAAAAGTCAAAAGTTGTCTGACAGAAAGATAGCTGCCATCTCAACATTAATTGCTATAGTTATATCTTTCATTTACTTTTTGTAAGAGAGTTGGTGGTGCAATTTATTGCACAATAACTCACTATTGAGATATTTTGTATCCTATTTTTGTATATATATCCCCTCAAAGAACGTATTGAGGGTCAGTTGTAGTGAAACTCTTTCAGAAGATCTGTATTGTATATCTGAGACATTTATGCTAATACAAATTGCTGGTGGAGTTCCTGGTTCCTATACTGTCTGAAGGTGGAAATGAATGGCTCTGTTGTGTTGCAGAATTCCTATGTCATTTGCTGGAACAATAAGTTTTTCTGAACTGTGTTCTTGTTTTTCTGTGTATGCCATAATTTATATATGTTCATGATCATAGTAAATAGAGAAAAAGAATAGCTTAGGATTTGTTCGAATACACACTATGCTCAATCTCTATTTCTAGATATGTTTTCTTCTGGATTAGCCATGGATATGAATTCTTAATTGCTCATGTCTAAACTAATTCTATCACTGTGAATATTGTTTAAGAATTCTTAACTTCTCTTAAGCAATACTTTCATTTTTCCCTTGTTAGCATAGTGAAAGATTCTCAATTGCCTTTCACTCACTAATTCCATAACTTCATTACATAATCTAAAAAATTGTTCCATAGATGCTTATCTGGCTTTGCAGCAATACTCTGTCTTCATAAACATACTTCAGCAACACACTTCTTTGAACTCCATTGCTCAATGGCCCAAACTGTTCTGTAATTTATACCTCAGCTCTGTTTGAATTCACCGACCAACCAAACTCAAAACAAAATCAGCACACCATAACTAGCCTAAAATCATCCACCAACAAAGCTAAATCATAAAGAGAGAGCCCTCTCTTGTTACAGGTAGGCTAGGACCTATAACTAAAAGATTGGTTAGTGGTTACCTCGGCCGTATTCCCTTTAGGAAGCAGGGAACAACCTGAGTGATAACAAGACATAATTAAATTTTATTATTTAATTGAAGATTTCCAATTAAAATAATAATAAATATACATTTATATATTTATATATTGATTGGAAGGCTTTTGAAAACGGCCACTTCTTTCCATTAGATCCCCTTCAGGACTTTGGGATACCTACTACTTCATTATATTATATAGTTGGGGCTTGCCACTTGTTGGTGTGTTGGGGTAAACAAACTTGATGTGTTTTCTTTATCTCACAGTTGGAGGCTATGGAATAAGAAAGAAATTTGATAGCTTGGCAAAAGTGGTAGCTTGACAAAAGTGGTAGAGAAAACATTAATCTTTCCTATCATGACAAACATGGCCACAAAAACTTTCAACATTATTTGTTGGAAGTGAAAATTATGTTTCTCTTTTTTAAGCATGTATGTTAGTATATTACAGTTTAATAAATATGTTTTATTATTATCATATATGCTTTCATACTTTAACAAAACATTCGCCAAGACTTCACAAAGTTTTATTATTCAGTGAAAGATTTTCCAAGATCTTACAAGATTTATAATTCAGCGAAGTTGTCCATGAATTTACAAATATAAATCGGTGAGACGATCACCATATATATTACTATACTATAATATAATATATTATAGGTCTATATATAATATATATATATAATATAATATTTATATATAAGATAATATATTATTTATTAGTGATAAAATCGTCTCCCATTTTTCCTATGTATCATGCGGATTCGCCCATTTAGGGTGGTTCTTAAAATTTTCCCTGAGGGTGACGAAGCAATGAATGGCTGAGATTTTATCACGTGGATTAAGTCAAGAGATGAACGGGTAGGATTAACTAGAGGATGGACAGTGGAGATCATATCCCAAGAAAAAGAAACATGCGGAAATGATAGAGCATGTTTCTAAGGCGGTAAGTAGTTTCTTGCGTGCTGTCAAGGCCGTAAGTGGAATTCTGAAATTTCATGCGATTAGCCTTACTGTGTGACATGTAGCACGAGAAAACCACTTTTATCACGTGCTCTCGAGGGGATAACGGTCGTGCAGTAATCTATGCGAGATTGTGTGATAGCCACTGGATCAGGTGGGGCTAATCAACGGTGGAGATTGGCTAAGCTAGTTGGCGATTAGGTGAAGTGATAGTCATCGGATCAAGTGAGGCAGATGGATCGTGGGGGTTTAAAGTGCATAAAGTGTTGAGGTGACGTGATAGCCATTAGATCAAGAGATAGATCGACAATGAAGATTAAAGTGCATAACAAGTGGAAGACTTCACGCGATGCAGCATTTGAATAAAACTAATGAATTGGATGGTGGTTGTGAAGGCTTGTTGTGTTTTAGACAGTGAGGAAGCAATGCATGAAGAATGTGTTAAAGGAGGTTTTTAGATGAAAATGACAGAAAAACATAGTGAGGGTGAATGAGTAACTCCATCAAACGACAAACTCCATAGCTCATGCGAGAACCAGAAACCTGTGTTTTTGGGGTTGCTAAAAGGTCTCTTCCTCAAGTCATGGTCCCAGAGGGAGGAGATGAGGCTGAGACACCTGCGCACAACCTTATCATGACATTTTTGTCCTAACTAACCCGTGAACTAAAAGAAGGCACAAATGAAAGTAAATTGAAGCACAACGCAGATGAAAAAAACCAGAAAGCTCTTTAAACAATTGAAATGGACCAGAAAGCTAGTTAAGAAAATGAACAAAAAATAGGAATCTATGCTAGCATACATGTACAATAAAGAGGAGCTTTGGCTTCTCGGGTTGGGCCCTAACCCAAGAGATTCAGCCCTCTAAGTTAACTTAGTGTTGGCTCAAAACAAAACTCATCTTCATTATAAAAACCATGGATTACATAAAAAAACTGCCACAAGTCTTGTAGCTCATAAGTAAAGTAGAATTTTTACAATAGAAGTCTGAATCCCACTGAGGTCCTAAGCCTCTCTACTTATACATATGAAGTCTCTACTGACTTCCTTACCATTAGGGAGGCTTGGCTCCCCACTCAAAATAAATTGGTTTCTGTCTTTTTCACTTGCTCGGTTGTCTTCTAGTCTTCAAAGTGATTGTTGTTTGCACTCTAAGCTGATGGAGGAATATTCAAATGGAGCGGTAGTAGATGAGGAGGATTTACATTCTATAATTAGTCTCCCTTGTCCCATTCGATTTTTGACCAAGGTCTTTGCCATAGTTCCTTGCTTTTATCCTTTATGCCTGAATTTTTCCTTGCTTTTATACTTTATTCCTTCATTACATGCATATTAGACCACAAAGAAAAATATTCAACTCTAACTAATCTCATAAACAAAATATAATTAAAAGTATGCAATAAGTTGTGAGAATAGTTGGTTTGACTAAGCTAGGAGGTGAAATAAGGACAATTAAGGCCCATATAATTACTCAATGATGAGGCTCGTCAATGGTGTCATCCTCAAAGCGTGCTCAACAATCCTCTACAGGATATGTTTTTGGATGTCACAGGGGTGTGTTAAATATAACTTGAATGGGGTCCTATGAGTCTCATTTTGATGAGTCAAATCATGCAGGATGTGAAAATTTTGCTTGAAAGCAATAATTTTTGCACAAATTAAATGCCCTTCAAGAGAATTAAGAAGGGCCTTCGTGACATTTATTCATTCGGCATATTTATGGTTCACTTGACAATAATTTTGGATCCTAGACCAGGATATACATGTCTGATTATTCACACATTGGTTTCGTGGTGCATTTAACCATAGATTGTGACTAGTATTAAGAACATAGTGCCTTGTTATTGATACAACATGTTTCTGGTACAATTGATAGCAGGCGTGTGCCTAAAATTAACAAATAAGTGGTTTAAAGTGACAATTTATATACTTGAACTATTAATACATAGTATTTTAGGTTGTCTGGTTTGTTAGGATTTATTATCCCTAGTAAGATAATTTGGGTGTTTTTGAGATTTCTCAGAGAAGACTTGCATATTTTAGTTCTAGTAGGGCTTTGTTTATGGGCGTTATTTCCACTATTTATTTCAGAGTTCATTGTATAATTTTCTAGGAAAAAATTGCAAAGGTACATAGGACTAAAGAAGAATTGGGATTGGTATAAAAGAGTAATTGTAGAAACTTATGCTCTACTAATGTATAACACTTTGTTTTGATCACAGAGGTAAGTGTGCCTTCTAAGTATGATGACAAGAACAATAATTGTGGAGGTGGGAGATGCAAAGAACCTCATGCCAAAGGATGGATAGGGATCAACGAGTTCATTTGTGAAGGCTTATTTTGACGGACAACGCAAGCATACAAAGATGTAGTATAAGGATCTGAATCCTACTTGGAACGAGAAATTGGAGTTTGTTGTAAGTGATCCATCACTAATGCTTTGTGAGGAACTGGAAATTAAGGTTTGAAATGATAACAAAACCACTACGGGTAGACGTCATTATATTTTGGGAAGAGTTAAGTTGCCTAGGAAGCTCCACCAAAAAAAGCACCGTAGGTTGAACTGCCTCCACCTATAGAATATAAGACTATTGAAACATCCACGAAGCCCCCAAAAGTAGGAAAAGTGGATCACGTAGCAGTTGCAGCAATGCATCATTTTGAGAGACCAACCATGGCCCGAACCTTAATCATGAATATAGAATATCTCATGAAGGATTTGGGCAGTTCTTATTGAGGCCACAATGAGCGGCTTCCTTATGATTTGGTTGAGAAAATGCCATATCTTTTTGTAAGAATTTTCAAGGAAAGAGCACTTCCATCCATAAATTCTATGGGTAATTCTCTACTTTGAGATTTATTTTCGCACTATACTATAATAAAAACATTCAGCTATGCATAGAGATATTGTACATTGGGACAATTTATATTGATGTTATTTAGCAATCTTTAGAAAATCAAATTTAGGTTGCAAGGAGTTTTCAGGTAATTGTTATAAATTGTACTTAGTGTCCAGATTAGTGATGAATTTTGATCTCCATATGACATGAGACTGGTTACTATAAGACAATATTTAAAATATATGAACATGGGTAAATTTGCCAAAGATGTCATGGAAGATGGAAGTTTCTAGGTGAAGGGGTTTCTCATTATTTATTTTTCGAGAAAATAATGTTCTTAGTTAATACAGTTTATGTTGAGCGATTCAAGCTCTTGTTCCCAAAAAGTTAAATTATAGGTATTTGTTTGGCTTCATATTCTTTAAAGGTGCAACATTGTTCATTATGTTGGTAATAATTGTGGCATGGTAAGGACTCCACATGGCTAAGAAAGCTGACTAAATTACCATCACTATGCATTTGTTTCTTAGAATCTAGGCAGAATGTGTGAGTTTCCATTCTAAAAAACACTCATTGAATAGTTCATAGTTTGGTAAGTTTAATTTTGGTTTTGAAATATTTGGTTTGTTACAGGGTATGCAGGTGATCCATTTGTGAAAATCAGAGTGGGAGGTGAAATTGTTTGAACATGAAAATTTCACAACATTGCATATCCTGAATGGGACCAGATATTTGCCTTTGGTAAAGACACACTTCAATTAGCTCTCGCTATGGATATTTCTATATGGGATGGAAGCAATTCAAGGGATGACTTCCTTAGGGGAGTCTGCTTTGATCTCTTAGAGGTTCCAACAAGAGTCACTCTAGATAGCCATTTGGCACCTTCATGGTTTATGTTGGAAGCTGATGGTAGAGTACAAGATCAAACATTCCCAGAGGCTTGGCAGTCTCATACAGGAGGTATGATGAGTACAAGATCAAAAGTATATTTGTCCCAAAAATTATGGTATATGAGGGTCAAAGTAATTGAATCCCAAGACTTGTAGATTCCTAAAAAGACAAATTTTCTTGAGCTCAAAGTGAGGGTGTAGCTAGGTATAAAGATTTTGAGGACTAGAACTTCTAATCATAGTACCTTGTCAAGCCCATTTTGGAATCAAGATTTGATCTTTGTTGCAGCTGAACCATTTGAGGAACAAATTGTGTTATTGGCTGAGGATCGACCTAGTAGGGATGGTAAGAAGGATGTGGAGGACTTAGGCCAAAGCAAAATTGCACTAAATACAATTGAAAGGAGATTAGATTACAGTATGGTAAGCTCAAGGTGGTTCAATTGAGAAAAAGTAAATGGAGAACAAGATGTTGAGTACCATGGAAGAATTCATCTATGCTTGGGTTTTGATGGGGGATATCATGTAATGGATGGAGTTGCCCATTTAAGCAATGATTTAAGGCCAACTGCTAAACAGTTATTGAAAACATCTATAGGTGCGCTTGAATTGGGAATTTTGGGAGCCAAAAACATGTTACCTATGAAAACCAAAGGAGGAAGAGTTACAACAGATGCCTATGATGTAGAAAAGTATGGGTAGAAATGGGTTAGAACTAGGACAATTATTGATAGATTTGACCCAAGTTAGAATGAGCAATACACATCGGAAGTTTATGACTCGTGCATTGTTCTAACATTAGGGGTCTTTGATAATTGGCACATCTACATGAACAACTCAGATAAGAAGTCTTCAACGCTGAAAGATGTTCTCATTGGAAAAGTGTGGGTTCACATTACAACACTTGAAAGAAATCAAGTTTATAGAAATTCCTATCCACTGTTGGTTCTCCAGCATTCTGGAGTGAAAAAAATGGGAGAAATTGAACTCGCAGTGCATTTTTCCTAATATTGTTCATATTCACTGTCGGCCATTGCTTCCTAAGATGCATTATTTGCATCCCTTGAGCCTAAGTTAGTTGGACATGTTAAGAAACATAGCAATGAAGATTATCGGATTGCGATTAGCTCATGGTGATCCACCTTTCAGGCAGAAAATAGTGCAATATATGTTGGATACAAAGTCTAATATGTGGAGCAAGAGGAGAAGTAAGGCTAACTGGTTCAGAATTATGAATGTTCTCTTTGGAGTTACATCTATTTCCAAAGGGGTTGATGATATATGTCACTGGAGGAATCCCATTACAACAATTTTAGTGCATTTCCACTTCCTTGTCTTGGTTTGGTACCCAGAACTCATTGTACCAACAATTTTCTTGTACATTTTTCTCATTGGTGCATGACACTATAGGTTTCGGCCTAGGATGCCACCATACATGGATACACCAATTTCCCATGTAGATGTCATTGATCAAGACGAACTTGACATAGAGCTCTGAGGCTTCTGCAATTATTAGAACGAGATATGATCAATTAAGGATTTTGGCTGCAAGGATAAAGACTGTATTGGGTGATTTTACTATGCAGGGGGGAGAATTCAAGCTCTTCACACCTGGAGAGATCCTCATTCTATTGGCAACCACAGTGGTCCAGAAAATCACCTAGAGGTTAAAACCATAGGGTGGAATGACTATCAAGTAGCGTTGAGCCTGTTGGCACCCATGCTGAGCCAAAGGGTGACCCACCTAAAAACCAAACACAAATGTCATATTAAACCCTGCAATTATAGTCTATAGCGTAACATAGTAGGAAATTTTACAACAAGGGGAATTTCCCAGTAAAGGAAATAAACCCCAGCTACCTCCAAGCCTATGAAGCAGATAGGAAAATCCTAGGAAGCTGTCGCCTCTAACCATGGAAAGGAAAACCCTATTAACACATAAATTGTACCTAACAATGAATGATGGAGCAGAGAATTGGTCGTTGAGTGGATGTGGCATCAAGGCAGAGGCAAATAACTTGGAATCCCAAGCTGAAGAAGTCGTTGGAGCCATGACGAGCTTACTCTTGACAGGTGGAGTTGCATAGTGAAACCCTTCCATGACAAACGCTGGGAATGAGAGACTAAAGAAAGGGTTAGGTAGAACGGTTTTGAAAGACACCATAGAGAGACAATGTGTGGCTCCCAAATGAGAGGAAGAGGCTCCTACGGAATTGTAACTGAAAATCGTTGTATTTTTCAGTTCGACGATAGAAGTTATTTTAATCATCTAACATCAAAATCAACATCTCACAATAAAACAGACAACATGGGAGAGATTTTTTTCGGAGAGAAACACCTTATGGTGTAATTACACCCATAGCATCTCTTTTTAAAAATGGTCGGGCCAAACTTTCGTCTACTTTTTTTTTGTAGATGGACATTTATCCCATAATCTCAGCACCATGAGAAACATGAGAATGACATTTGTCCCCTCAACTTAAGTTGTAACCCTTTCTCCATAGATTCCATTCCAGGCTGGATGATTGGCTCTTCGAAGACGCACCCACTGTCAAGAACTTTAACCGATATTAAAGGCTTCTTCAAATTTTGCAATTTGTGAAAAACCTAGCGTATGAACTCAAGATTTCAGCTGGCCTTGTCGTAGAAACATGCAAGTCCTTCAATGATATGCATATTTATCGAGCTTTATGATAGTTTCCTTAACTGCAGCAGAGGTTTTTATGTTCGTGCGTAGCTTGAATATTTGGAGAAGTATTTTCATGAGAAGGAAAGAAAAATAAGAACATTTCTTTAAACAATCTTTGCGAAATGAAGGATCTAGACATTCAGCGCCACAAAATCCGGAAAATGAAATCAGTTTAATTTATTATCTTGAAAAAATTAGCTAATCTAGAAAAAGAAGACGAGGCACGAAACTAAGTGTTTCTCTTGTTGTATCTTGTTTGTTTGGCTCGATTTCTAGAAATACAACCAGATCGGATATTTTCGCAGCACGGGCACCTAAATGCACCATTTTATAAGCCAAGACTGCTAAAAATCAGCTCGATTCATCACAACTAACCGTTTAATCTGATCATTTACTCAACCATCTCGCTCATTCTTGTCAGTCTACGAGAAGGAACGCTGGATTCCACTAAGCCTCCTCCAAAAACGCCAAACAAACGAGCTTCCAATGGATTACTATACGATTCTGCTAAATTATATGAAAAATATACGAATCGGTTTCTCTTCTACATTGTCGGGATCATAAGTCTTCATGTATAAATTTTGTATAAAAACTGACCGTACTTTACACTTATCCATTCATTTCAGTACATTTAAACGCGAGTTTAGTTCATTTTCTCGAAATGCTCTGAGGAACGCAAAGATTAGCAAAGCTTACATCAAAAGTCTCCAGAATCAACCAACTTCTGCCCCAAAAAATTCCGCGCTAGAAATTTTGGCTCCATTTTATAGCCAAGGACCATCATTTTGCTCCTTAAGAGTACTAGTTTGACCATTTGGGAGTTGTTCTTCTGCAAATCCCTCCTAAATAAACTCGCTTGGGATTTGAACTGTTCTATCTATTGTTCCGTTTAAACGCTCTAGCCATGAGTATATTGATGGAGCTATGATCTAATACCTACCAGGAATGAGAACTGATTCACGGAATATTGGGCAATCAGACGGATATAGGCCGTGCCGTGGTCAATTATTTAACCTCCTTCGTGTCATGTCTTTCTAATTGCCAAAATATTCAGCGAATCAGCAAGAGAGCTCAGGTAAGAAAGCTCGAGAGGACTTTCACGCTACCAAGGGAGGTTCATATCCTTCGTTTAAATGCTATCATTCACTTCACTGTGGTTAAAGAGCGATGTCTGATATACAAACTGCGGTGGAGGTTAGAGTGACTTGAGTTAATGAAATTTAGTTATAAGAAGAATTTCGGCGTAAATCACATATAGAAGACATTTGTCGACGCCTTTCGAACCAACCAGTGTGGTTCATTATCAGGACAAGTTGAAGAAACAGATCCAGTCCAGCAAGTTAAATAGTTTGAGCAGAGACTCCAACGGCTAACAAGATAAACGGCTAATTTGACTTGAGGCCCAGGTCAAATAATTAATATTATTATTATTTTTAGAACTAAGATAAATTAGGTAAGAATAAGTAAATGGTTGGTTTCTATTTATAATATTTCTTATCTATAAAAATAAAATAGAAAGGGTTAGTTTAATTATAAATAATTCATTATTTTACTAAATTGTTATATATGTGTATATACATAAATATTCTAATAATAGTAGATAAATTATCTAATAATACTTACATATATAAATATATTATAGTCAAGATTAAAATACTTAGTTTATATATATAACAATAAAAATAGAATTACAATTATACAAATAAATATCAAACTGTTTAATAATTAATATTATTACCAATGAAATTTGTTGTATCGTAATAACTCACGACGTAATCACTCACGAAAGTGTGAACTTCAGTCCCACGTGAACTTTAAAAGAGACTGTACGAGTCATGCAAAAGAGGGTTCGGCGTTGCTTTGGTTTATTTCTTGGTTCTTCTAAAACGCAGAATTAATATAAATAATAAAGTAATGTTAATATTTGAAAGAAACAGAGAAAATTTGGAAACATAATTCATATAAATGATACAAAATAATTATACTGTAATATTAATGGTTTAGAGAAAGAGAATATATGGAGTTGTACCTATTTTTTCATTTAAATTTGATTTTTATTTTATTTTGTAAGAAGTTGATAATTTTAATATAATACAAGTTATTTTTATATTAATAGGAGTCTCTTTTTTTTTTTTGAAAATGGTCAAGGGAAGCTTTTGTCTATTTTTTTGTCTGTGCTGTGAGAATGACATTAGTGCCCGTTGATTTATGTTGTAAGCCTTCCTCCACAAATTCCATTTCAGGGTGCACGATTGGCCCTTCAATGCCACACCCAGCGTTAAGAACTGGGTCCCCGGGCTTCATGCTCAACAGGTATGTGACACGCTCCTCAAGTAGGCGCTTCTCCTCCTTGTGGGATATCCCGGGCAACAACCTTTCCAAAAATGTAGCGATCTTAACCAAATCAAAGCCAAACCCAAATCTATGACAAAGCCATAGATTTATCGGGCCCACAGTCCACCCCAGCCAATCCCCAATACCCTAATAAAACCTGGTCTTTTTCGACTTTCTCGCATCACCTTATTCATCGCCTGCAACATATTTTTTCTTTTGCTACAATGGATTTCGGCAGATCATGAGATGAAAGGGGGTAAAGATGTCATTTTCACCACCCTTGGTAAGATAATTTGCAATCTAAAACAAAATTTCGTGTACATCCATAACACCGGAGCAATGCCCATGAAAGACAATAGAAATCATAATGTGGTTGATGTAATAAGAAATCCTACCCATCTTGAGCCTCTTCCACCAGGGTTGAGCCAGCGGGAGCGCCAGGTTCCTCTCCTCTATGACCTCAAAGTTGACGTTGCTTGCTATGCCGACAATTTGGAGGCGATTGTATTAATGGCCATAAGTTTTGTTTTCCATGATTGTATTAGGGTTCTATATTGTTTTTTGGGTCAAAACTCGTTTTGGTCACTGAGGTGAGGGTTCGAAAGTGGGATTGCAATCATTGAATTAGTAAAAAACAAGTGACCTCTATAATGTGATTGTGGGATTGTTGTTGTAGCTAAAAATCTGCAGAGGCAAAAAATTTCAAAGTCTGCTACAATGTTGGCAAACAAGTTGTACATTTAGAGAATCAAAGTCATGTTGCATGACTAAAACATATTGGAATTTTACAGTTGAGGAAGATACACTATTGGTAGTCACACACCAAGAGTACAAGGCAAGCAACTATAGCCGAGCATTGGAACATTGTAACACTATTTATGAAAAAAACTCTCAAAGGCAATGATAATCTTCTTCAATTAGGTGTTGGATACTACTAGCTACATGACTTTGACATGTGCATTTCCAAGAATAAAGAGGCTTTAACAATTGATTCTCAAATTTCATAGTGTTATGGCAATATGGCTAATGCCTCGAAGGAAAAGGGAAACATTGATTTGGAAAATCAATTCTACTCAATTGCTATTAAGTTAAGATGAGATTTATGTGTTGTGTGGTTTAATATCACTAGTGCTTACATCCCAAAAGTAAGGTTATCAGGAGTAGCTGATTGTTGTCGTCATGCACTGCATCTTAACCCTCATTTGGTTGATGCTTACAACAAGCTTGGTAATATGATCAAGGAGCAAGGATTAACTCAACATATGCACTTGTGCTATATGGAGGCATTGTGAATACAACCAAATTTTGCGATTGCATGGTCCAAGTTGGCTGGCATGTTTATGGAAGCAGGGCATTTCCAGAAAGCCCTTGCATATTATAAGGAGGCAATCAAGTTGAAGCCTAATTTTCCAAATGCTCATTTGAACCAAGGAAATGTATTAAAATCTATGGGAAGGCCTCAAGATGAAATTTTGTGTTATCAATGAGAAATCCAATTGTATCCTGACTATGAAATTGTCTTTGGGAATTTAGCGAGTGTTTTTTATGAACAAGGTCAATTGGATTTGGAAATATCACACTACAAACAAGCTATCATCCTAGAATCCACTTTTTTTCTGCCATACCATAATCTCGGAAATGCACTTAAAGATGCTAGGAGAGTGGATGAAGCAATTGCTTATTATCAATCCTGCCTTCAACTTCATATTAACCATCCTTAAGCTCTTGCAAACCTTGGGAATATTTATATGGAATGGAATATGATGAATATGGCTAGAAACTTCCGAAATCACAACTAGTTTGTTTGCTCCATATAATAATTTGGAAACAATATGTAAATAAAAAGGTCATTACATGGAAGTAATTACTTGTCACAATGAAGTTCTCCGTATAGATCCTACGACAGCTGATGGTCTTGATAATAGAGGCAATACACATAAAGAGATGGGTAAAGTTAATGAAACAAGACGAGATTATATATATGCAGTAATAATCAAGCATGCCATGGCAAAAGTTCATTCCAAACGTGCTTCATCCTACAAGGATAGTGGTCTTGTTGAAGGTATTATTAAGTGTTACAAGCAAGCTGTGTTACTGCGTCCTGATTTTCCAGAAGCAAGTTGCAACCTATTGCACACTATGTAGTGACATGTATGTGATTGAGAGGATCGTGATAGTAAGTTTGTTGAAGTTGAGATAATTGTAAAGCGGTGGATAAATATGTCAGTTCTTCCAAGCATGCAACCATTTCATGTAATTTCTTATCCCTTTGAACCTGTGTTAACTTTAGAATTTGGTCGGAAATATGCAGAGCATTTCCTTCTCGTTGCATCTCGTTTTGGACCTCAGCTTTTTTGTACACCCTCCTCTTTTGGCTATGAAAGGTGAGGGTGGCAGTGGCAGGCTTAAGGTGGGGTATGTTACAAGTGATTTTGGTAATCACCAACTTTCACACCTCATGGGTTTTGTTCTTGGTATGCACAATTAAGAGCATGTTGAGGTATCTTACTATGCTTTGACTCAGAGTGGCAGCAGTGAGTGAAGATAATGTATACAATCAAAGGTTGAACACTTCATTGATGTTTCTTCCCTTTCATCTCATGTGATTTCACGAATGATATCTCAAGCTCATATTCAAGTTCGTATCAACTTGAATTGGTATACAAATGGTGTTCGAAATGAAATTGTTGCAATGAAACTAGTGCCCATTCAAGTTTCATATATGGGTTTTCCTAGAACTAATTGTGCCAATTATATTATATCAACTATTTAGTGACATACGAGTTTGTTTCACCTACACATGGATCTTTCACATATGCCACATTTAATTGTAATGAAACAATCCTATATAAATGATATTTTTAGTTTGTACCTTTCAACATATCGAGCTTGATCATGTTTAAGATTGAATATAATGTTATATTGTTTATAGTTAAATACATTGTAAATTTCTCACAAGCTTGATGAGTAAACATAAATATGTTTAAAACAATTGGGAATCCAATTTTGTGTGGGATTTTTTTCTCAAGAAAGTTGTGGTGAGATTCTATGTTTATCTTATAATGCTTCTATTGGAATTTAATATGGCAAAGCCTCGTATTTTTTTTCTCCTTGATTTGAGTATGTGTGCCATCTAATAAGAATGATAATAGACACATGACCACCTATAGCTACAAACCTTGTAGTACCAACTTCCTATAATCTCCCACTTTCTATCACAACAATTATTTGTTGTAGTGGAAATTATTTTTATTGATATTTTAGGTTCATCTTATAATGCATCTATGTAAGATTCTCATTGGCAACTAGAGAGTTATCTCTTTCCTTATCTAGAATATCCAAAATTAGTGCAAGGTGTTCCTGAATTTGTAAAGAGGTTTATGTTTTGCCTCCCATGGGAACCATCTCAATTTGAAGAAGGTAGGGTTATTCCTTTGTTTTTAGTCCCATATCCACCACACCATCATGGAATTATAAAGACTTGGAATATGTTTCCTAGCATTGTAATTGAAACTTCTAATTCTCAGTTGCATCTGCTTAATTTTCAATGCCTTCGGATTAGTAATATTGACCAAAAATTCCCCATCACAAGAACTAGCAGCTCATTTTCATAGTCAATATGTTTCCTAACATTGTAACTGAAACTTCTAATTCTTAGTTGCATTTGCTTAATTTTCAATTCCTTTGGATTAGTAATATTGACCACCAATTCCCCATCAAGAGAACTAGCAACTCACTTTCATAGTCAATTCCACCTTCTCCTAACTTCTACATTTTTGAAATGTATCACATAATTTCATTAGGAATGTTATTGGGTTTCAGTGATAAGATACAAAGTTACAACAATAGAAATTATACAAGGAAACTGATTAATCAAGGTGTTGACAATATGAAGTATATAAATGAACTAAATTAGGGGAAGCTTGGTAAATAAGTCATGTTAAACGGAGTACAATCTAATTTTAACATCTTTTACACCAAGTGAGATTCATCTTTTTCCTGTGTAATGCAAGGCCAAGTTCTTACTTGGATTCATCTTCCACCGATGATATGGCTTTTTAAGGGTATTTATGAATCAAGGCTCCTTGGCATTGAGAGTTGAAACATTTTTTGTTATGACAGCTAATCAACTCTTCTCTTTCAGTCCATAAAATAATATTAGAAATCCTCTCTAAAGAAAAAGAGAGTGTAGTGACTTCTCATGCTACAAAAATGTATTTAGCCTACCATTGATATTGTGTGACCCTGGACCTCTCAAACCATAGAAAGGACATTATCTTACAGTTATACCAATGCTACCCAAAATTAAAAAAGAATATGTGAAGTATATGAAGGAGGCAAAGCTAATTGTAACACAAAGCCTCTGGATTAAAATCCATAGAAGGTAAATTAGTGGTCCAGCTTTATCAGACCCTCCCTTTTTTCCTTTCCTAATAGCCTCGTACTTGTTTTATTTTTGGGTGTTAGGGCCCTCCCTTTTTACCTTGTAATAAGGTCATAATTATTGTTTATTTTTTGGTGTTACTGAGTTATTTTTGGGCGTAAATGTAAATGACAATATTTGTTTAATCTTTTCATATTGGATTGTGTCTGTCACAACATCCAAATGGAAGAAAAGACAAGTAAAACATCAATCAAACCCTAATAAGTTTATGTTGATAATTAGCCCACATGTTCAATAATTGACAGTGGAACCATACCAACGAATCAGTAATAAGGGCACAAGTTCTCATATAGTTGGAGATGAGAGCACAAGTGATAGAATTCATCTACTTCTTACAAGTGATACTAAGGCTCTGAATTGTTCTATTTGCATGGAGAAGTGGACAATTGCAGTGGGTCACCCTATATGGTATGTGTAATAATGCTACTGAGAATAGCCATTCTACTTTTTATTTTGTCAAAACCATTAGAAAAATTCAACAATGTTTTCTCTAGCACTCCAATAACTTTAACACTACCTTCTATCAATAAATTAATGTATACAACATAAAGTCTTAATGTATACAACATAAAGTCTTGATAATGGATAACATATGAATTTCTAATGCTTTTGGGAGAGAAAATGACTAAAACTCTAATATAAGTTGGTTATGTGTAGAAGTCATAACTTTTCTCTAAAAACATAAAGAAAACTACAAGAGGAGGTAGAAGGTTTCAACTTTGTAATGAATTTACATTTGCATTCTTTAAAATTTGATTTATATCTCTTAAGAAATAAAAATAGAAATTATCCACCTCTTTTTCATATCTAATTTAACAACCATTACAACTCCATTACAACTAAGAAACACCATAATCTGCAATACAATGACCTAAATAATTGAAAATAAGTTTATGTAATCCAAGAATCATAATATTACACCCCTTTTTAACATTAAAAGGAAGACACACGGCAAAGAAATGCCTCAAGTTTTCTTTTTTTTGCATTTTGTGGTTTAGTTAAGGCAAAGTTAATCACAAAATCTCAGATTAGTTGCCGCAAATAATTTTAGGGTAAGGACTTTGCTGTCAATACAACTCCCTTTCTTGTGGACACATCTTCAACATGTTTTGTATTTGAGAGTGGCTTTCAGCTACATGAGAGCAATATTGGCAAGAATATTCAAGGTAGCAATGCCTATTTTGCATGGTGTGATGTTTAATGAACTGTTATGCTTTTGAAAATGATTTAGTTCCTATTATTAGTCCCTGCCTCCGGTAATGAAGGGACTATAGCGATTGATACGGCGTTGACCATGCATTAATCGGTTTTTTGACCCAAAAAATTTGTGCGTTATCAAAATTTAACCAAAGTCTCGGGTTGCAATTTCCCTTCACGCAAATTTTATCCTAAGTTTTGATTTGAGACTCTTATTGGAACCTTCACGTGTCTCGAGGTAACGTTATATGGCTAACAAAATTTTATCCAAAGTTTCAAAAATGGCTAACTTCCAAAAAGGATAAAAGTTTCAAAAAGCTCGTACATCCACTTCCATTCATACGTCTCCCAAATTGATGTTTCGTTATACTTGCCACTTGACACTAACACTTGCCACGCGCCACACAGCTTGCTTACACTTGCCACACATGCTCATCCATCTTAAACTTGGGCATAGGTTTACAGTGTTGGACAACCTCCTGAGCTCTGAAGAAGAGGCGCAACTGAATAGTAGTCTTACCCTAATGTGTCTTACCCTAATGTGACAGAAGCGAAGGAAGAATCTGCCTCTTCAACCACTGGTCGTGGCCCTGATCCTCGCTTGTGGCAAGTGCTGCCCTGATCCTCGCTTGTTGCAAGTGCTACAAGTATAGTACATAGGGAAAGGTATTTTCAAATTCCAAGTATTTTCAAATTTGTTTTTAAATTCCAAGTTTTTTCAAATTCCAAATTTGAGCAATTATTCAATCTACGGTAAAATAGTTACAGTAAAAATAGAACAAAAACAGGAATACAAACCTTGTTTGTGTTATTAAGTTTCCATATATCACTTCGAATATCTAATTTTGTTGTCCCTGAACCTTTCTTTAAAAGTTATTTGAGGGCAAGGACCAGAAATTAAAAAAAGAAAGAACATCCATTACATTTAAAACAATGTAAATAAATTAGAGAGCAGTAACCTTCATAAAATTCAGAGCACCGTAATTTTTCTTTAAATTTTATTTCAAGGCAAAGATAAAAAGTTTAAAGTAGAAAAAAGGATAGTAACATTTAAAACAATGTATATAAATTAGAGCGTTGTTAACTTTATAAAATTCAGAGCGCCATAAACTTTCTTTAAAGCTTACTGAAAAGACCATCATTTGCATTTAAAAGTGTACTCTCTGGCATTTTTAATGTCCGTAATAATTTTTTTGGAAATTTGGCTACAGTGTGAATTTTTGTTTTTCTATATATATATATATATATATATATTATATATAAAGTTTACTAAAAAATTCTTTATTCATTATGGCGTTTTTAATGTCCGCAATAATTTTTTTGGAAATTTGACTGTGAGAACTCCCATATCCGGCACTGGTAATCTGCATAGCCTGCCGAGACAATTTGCATATCAGGGCAGAATCGCGGTGCCGCTGCAATGATCTGCCGAAGAGGTAGCCCACATGTCTTCGTTGTCGCAATGTTGGGTGCTGCAGTTGGGGAAAAACACGTAATTCTGAATCTTGGAAGCAATTCAATTGATCTGTGGAAATTTTGGGGTCTGCAATGTTTACAAGAAAACATGAGAACTAGCGTTTGATGAGATTTTGATTACGTAGTAACTGCCTTTTCAAGTAGTCCGAATGTTTACACTACATATTCTATAAACATTTATTTCCATATTCTGTAATCAATGTTACAGTAAGATGCCCTAACCCACTGAATAAAACTAAAAAAGCCCATGCATGCATCTTTACATGGATCTGTTTCTTTCTAATGCTTGATTCTGCTCGCATAATTAGAGTACACCTGGTTGATGAATTTTCTATCGTGTAAAAGTCCAAGTCATCAGCCTCACAGATTTACTAGAAATTTCACCAAATGATGGAAATATGAGCTTTTGATACAACTGTCGATGGCAATATTGTAGTATAGATGTGAAATAACCATGTGTTCAGTTTACATTAGAAAAGAATCATTCCGTTTAAGTTCTGAGCACTATCGCACATTTCGAGTTCAATTTTCGGGGACTATCGCACATTTCGAGTTCAATTTTCGGGGAAAACAGGACGTAGATCAAAGTATTTATGAGCGGGATTGTTTGGGTCTTATGTCGTGGTTGGATAAAAGGTGTTTTGCAGTCAAAGTATGCACAAAATTAATACATGATATGATATAAATAGACTTTCATAATTATATCAACTTATTCTGTTTCCGCTGTACATCTAAGTTGCAGACAAGATGCGTAGAGAATTTAAAAATTAGATAAGAATTGATTACAGGGATTCCTTTTTATAATCATTGTTGTGTTTTATTTAAGGTTTTATAATCATTGTTGTGTTTTATTTAAGGTCATAGCAGTGTCTATGGCTTTAATGATTTATTTGAAAGAAAGTTTATTATTAGTTAAAACACTTTTTTTCATTATATTTGATGGGCATTATAATTTTTATACACTAATATTTTGAAGAAGTTTAGTTTTCTAGCAAAATTTGTTATGTAAAATTAAATGGAAATAAGTATATTTTTTTATATTAATATTAATCGTTGGTAGTTGATTGTATTGTTTGTTGTTTTAAATTTTACTTATACTAAGGAAAAAAAT
Organism: Pinus taeda; assembly: GCA_000404065.3. Classification (NCBI taxonomy): domain Eukaryota; kingdom Viridiplantae; phylum Streptophyta; class Pinopsida; order Pinales; family Pinaceae; genus Pinus; species Pinus taeda. The sequence continues at coordinate 117,550 of APFE031584302.1, forward strand.
CTGGAAAAATCTGTATCCATTTTCCTTATTTGAACCTTTCAGTATATTTTGTAATTTACTATTTATATATTTTTTTGTGTATCGTAATATATTTTAATTAAAATTTCAAATATTTTAATTAAAATTTAAATATTTTACGAAGCTAGTCGAGTCTAAGTCTAACTCCTTTGATTATTAGTCCAATATAAAGCCAAAAGATATATCCATTTTATTCATGGAAGATGTATAAGAAAGTTATACCCATGTGATTCATGGCAGACTTATGAGAAAGTACGGTGGGTTCATTTGATTATTAGTCCAATATAAAGCCAAAATGTATACTCATTTGATTCCTAACCAAAGAATGGTTGATTCGTTTGATTATTCGTTCAATATAAAACCAAAATATATACCCATTTGATTCCTGAAAAACGTATAAGAAAGCATGGTTAGTTCATTGGATAACATTTAAGTAATTCAAAATTATAATTACACCTCAAAAGAAAGAAAAAGAAAAGATGAGCCTCCCAAGGCTACTAAATAATTCTCAAAATAACAATTTAAGAAAGTAGATGTGCCCACCTGGTCTTTGGTTGCATATTGCAAGTCGCTACTTGATTCTCAGCTTCTCAAAATCATCATCTACAAAAAGGGGATATACCTTTTTGTAGATATACCCATTTGATTCATAGCATATTTATAAGAAAGAAAGTTTGGTTTATTGGCTAAAGTTTAGGTAATAGATAATCATATTTACATCCCAAAATAAGAAAGAAAATCAGCATTCATCTATAAGCCATAAGAAAGGGCTACTCAAAAGCATCAAACCTTTCTGAAGCTACCTCTGCTCTTAGCTTTGTCTTTGCAGGTGAACCCCGAAAATACTGTATTTCATGCGGGATACTGTATTTCATGCGGGATACTGATTTGAGTATAAGAGATATAGCCTCTACTAGAACAGGTCTCCACATATATGCATGAACAAAATGACATCACATATACCTCCACCATCTAATCCTTCAAACCTGGGACTTCGCACAGATGCATATCTTTATGCTTTCCACTTATCAAACGTGGTGTCGAAGGCCATAGTTGGCTAGTCTGAAGTCCAATGGAGTCATTTTCTACAGCTAGTGTATATCATAAAAAAATTAAGCGATAACAACACTGTGGGAGCTAGTAATTATGTGAGCAACTTTCACTGGGCTAGTGGTAGCCTCTCACAAGGTATTAGTTCAACTTATCCAAGAGACCGATGGTGCTACGTGTTTTAGTACACATATTAATGATGAAATGAATTCTGTTGTTTGTAATCGATTTAACCAGCCATTTCAACCAGCCATTTCATTAACTGGAATTTTTTTTGTTGAGAGTTGAAGAATTTAGGCGTCAAAATTATCATTTAGGTGTTTTAGTTCGGTTTCAATTACTCTAGTTAGTCCAGTTTCACTACAATTCAGAAAAACAAATATTTTGGGCACACTCTTAATCCCCACGGCCCGCGATTCCTACAACAAGAGGTTGCAATATGTGTGTACTAATCCCCACGGCCTGCGATTCCTACAACAAGAGGTTGCAATATGCGTGTACTAAATACAAATACAGGAGGAAACATATTTCTGCATCCCAACAGTATTATACAACTAATTTCCATGTTAAAAGTTGGCCACCTTCCGTGGAAGTAATTGGCTGGTGGAAACGAGAAGTCTTTAAATAGTCTACTGACATGTTGACTGTTTTCACAATGTGTTGAGCTGACTTAAATAGATGGAGAGCATTTGTATTGTTGTTATGGCAGATCCCTGAATTTTTGTAACAAATTACACATTGACTTAAATAGATGGAGAGCGTTTGTATTGTTGTTATGGCAGATCCCTGAATTTTTGTAACAAATTACACATTGAATTTGGCATGTTGCGAGAGCGTTTGTATTGTTGTTGTGGCAGACCCAGCAGGGACTACCGCCACTGCAGTGGCTCTCTTATTTTAGTGGTATTCAAATCTTGGAGATTATAATTTTCTATTTCTGTAAACATATTCATGTGTAAGCTTCCAACAGTGAGTGTGCGTGTACCAAAATAGATAGGACAACATGCCCACCAGAAAAACATAGATAATCACTGTTTCCATGCAGTTATACTTATGCCCTCCTTTGATTTGTTGTGTCCAGAGTTTTATTTCAGTGTGTTGGAGGTCAAAATATGTAAAAGCTATGTGAATTTTTTTTAGGTTTCGAAAGCGTAATAAACACCTTCAAGAATGCATATCTGGGATATGGATGTTTTTTTCAAAGTAAAATATGGGATATATATAAAATTGAATTTGTGCTCTGAACTAAATCAAGTTCAATTCTTGATTTTCTATTATTTTGTTACTATTTTGATTATATTTAATATTTACCATATTTTCTATTTGATAGGTTTATGTGTATTAAGAAGTAAGAGTCTAATGAGATAATATTTTTGTTTTTTTGTTAATTTATTTATTTTAAAATTTTGAAACTACATAATCAAATTACATAATCAAATATCCCAAAAACCTTCCCAAAAAAATTTATGAGTGTCCCAAATGTTGGTATAGGTATCAACTTACATAAAATTTTATGTAATCAATTTTTTATATTATTATACTTTTCCAAACCGTATTAAAAATCTATTACAAAATTATATTGATTAAATCAAATATATATTTCTTAAAAAAAATACAATATAAAAGCTTAAATTTTGAAGCTTAAAGTACAACTTCTTTATCTAAAAATAACCTATCGGCCTCTGCTTGCTGGTAAATAAATTGATATTTAACTTCAAATTATCATTAAATTAAAACATTAAATACGGATACTTTATTGTCATCGTCTTTTCATCTACGGAACATTCTTACTTATTTTCATCTCTAATGTTTTAAAACTCATATGTTCAAAAGTGTCTTTCCCATATTTTGCAGTGGCATGCCCTTTGCGACTCTTGCCATGACCTATTCTTGTTACAGATGCCCCTATGTTGCTCATGTGAAATTCACACCATCTCCACCTCACTTCCATAATAACCTCATTCTGGCTTATCATGAGCTCCACAACTACGCTGGCAAAGATCCGTTGTGCATAACTTTTAAGCCAAACTCTTGACATGCCCCCAGAAATCCTGAATTCGTAACACATTAGTTTATCATATTCTATACAAGTTGAGGCTGCAATAAATCAAGTTATCCACGGATTTAAATCATAGTTACCAAGTTCGCCCAAATCCAGCCAAAGAATACGAAAAAATTGGCCTCTTCGATACTAGTAACATATTATTCGTTGAAATTCGATTCGCTTTTCAGTTTAATGCGAGGGAGTCCACACATAAAGAAAGAAAATAGAAACTCATTGTGGAATCACAAAGTTTTTTCAATTTTTTTGCTTTCAAAAGTTTAGAGAACATGAATGGAAATAAAATAATTTGTGTTAATCTCTAATAAGGTGTTAATTTTTTTAAAATGAGATTTTATATATTTTTTAAATATGCTTGTATTTATTATAAAGGATTTAAGATCAATAATTTTTTAAATTAAAAAAATAAAGGATTTTAGATCAATAATTTTTTAAATTACAAAAATATTTTAGATGTAATGTGTGAAAGAAATGGAAGTTTTAGAGGAAAGTGATAAGTGTGGTTTTTAATTCAAAATAAATTCAGAAAAATTTAAGTAAAAGGTAAATAATTTCTCATATATAATGTCCAATTATTTCCTTTTTTAATTCTGAATTTAAATTCAAATTTAATAACTATGATTTAAATCACCCATACTTGCCATTTTAATTAGCTGATTAAAAACGTCTGAGTGGTAATTGTAGAGATTTTTAATATTTTCCTTTGGCTTTACGACCATCCATAATCTTTAACAATTTCCATCCAGACTCTCTGATCACGTTCTTTGCTTTCCATGACCTCGTGCTGACTTGTTCAATTTCGCTGCATCTGTAACATCAATACCAGATATATACATAACAACGATAGATCTCTACATCAATAAAACATTAACAATCTCGAGCATTCTAACTTTCCTCTTGCAGGCATGTACACTCAGAGATTGTCATCATAATCAAACGAAATTTATAAGCAGTCTTTGAGTTACCATTTTTAAAGCTTCGAAAGAGATTCTCATCATAACCAAGCGGCATGTATAACATTTTGTTGGATAATCTCATCATTTTAGTTATAATACCATTTTAGGATTCTACGAAAACCGTCGCCATTATGAGTTTGGAAGTTTATTAATTTTTATCAGTTTTAATAGAAAATTTCAACATATTATCAAAATCTTTGATTATGAGTTTGGAGAAAAAAGCTATCACATGCCTTTTATTTTGTCGAGCCCTCATTTCTCTGCTCAACGGGAGGTCTTTCTGGGGCATTTGGCACCGTCCACTCGAGGTACCAATGCAAAAATGCAAAATGCACTGCAATCCAAAGGTTAAGTTTATATTGCAAAACCCAAACCAAGTAAGTTATATTGAACTACAATCGAAGGGTTTAGTTTTGCCAATGCAAAACGCAAATAAAGTTAGTTATATTTCATTGCAATGGCATTCAAATTTCGCTCACCTATATAAAATATGTGTTTTCCAACTATATAATTTAGCTTTCACGGTTCAATTCCGCTCACTGTTAAAAAAAAAAAAAAAAAAAGTGTTTTCCGATTATATAATTTAACCACTAACCCTGACCATCCAGTAGGGGCAGTTATTTAGTTAACTGCACCACTAAGATGTAACATGTTTATGGTGTGACCCCATATCTTGGCCCTAAGGAGTGTGGTGCTCTAAGGGCTTGTTAGCCTTATTTATCGTTGGGTTGAAATGGAGTTCTAGTTGGAGAACTCACTTCACAGATAGTTCATGAGTCCTATTGGGGATATGGCACTAGCTGTGGAGTGAATTCGGTTTGCCCGTTGGTACTCAGATGTTCAGGAAACAACAAAGCTCCTGGAGTTTTGAGTTGAGACCCTCCTGGTTGACTATAAGTCATCGTGGAAGGTGAGGACCACCGAGAGACTTGGGTTGCACCACTTGGGTGTTAGTGAGGAGGATGTGAGCCTGTGGTTGGGCACTGGGTTTGCTCAAGCTGGTGACTTAGTAAAGATGTCATTTTGGTTTACGAACATACATCAGTGGACTACTATCCTTTTATGTGGATAAGCTGAAATGTGATGAACCTAAGACCTTGGAGGTAACCATGAGGAAAGAAGAACAAATATATGAGTAGAATAAAAATAGATCTATTTTGCACAAAGATTTGAGTAGTAAAAAGAAGAATTTTATGGAACAAAGAAAGAAGGGCTTCAAACCCTTGCCATTTAAAATTTAATTTTTAGGTAGACCAAGAGATAATGCAAGTTTCTAGTTAGAGAGATGATTTGATTTAGAATATTAGATTGTTGTGTTAAGATCCTCCTTAGATTAGAAACGAAATGCTTTCATTGTGCTTAAGGATTCATAAATTTTGACAAGTGAAATGATGAGTTTTTATGTTAATTTTATGAGCAATTTAACATAAATAAGATATTGAAACAACAGCATAAACATGTATAGAACATCATAAAAAACACATTACAATAGGAACAAGATAACGGAGTTCATCCCTCTTGGGCTACATCTCCTTGGTCCATCTTCCAATAGCCTGGGCCTCTCTATTATGTTCAAAAGTGTAAAAATATGTGTTTGCAATGCTCAAATGCTTCTGAAACCTGCTCTAATCAATTCAGAATGTTCAAAAATGGTACCCCAACCTCTTTTTGCACCTCATTTGGTCAAAAATTGCCTTAGCTATGACTTCGACCAGTCTTTCCACAATTTGCTCCTCTAAATTTCGCTAACTGCTAGTGAGATTCATTACCTGAAATTAATTCTGGTAGTTCTGCCAAAATTGGTGGTCCTGCCAACTTCCCCGCCAATGAACTCATCTATCTCATGGTTAAGGCCGAGTGGTCATATGCAAGGTTGTTAGGTCTAGCGGTTAAGGTGACAATTCTGGTCATAAAATATCAGCATCCAAAGCCCCATCGCAAATCATAATTGGTGGGAACCGACGGGTCTTATGGTTTTTGAATGCAATGTGGGCGATGTGCGATTTCAATAAGAAGTGGACCTGGCGGACTGTCAACTGCAGTATAAATTATATCGCATCCAGAATATATGACAATCATCGGAGCGAGGGTAAAACATATAACAAAACTTTGAATTGTACAATATGTGATTCAATATCGCAATCGCAACCTAATCCTGTCGACACTGATTCCATAACACCTCCCTTTTGTGAAGGGCGATTGTGATCATTGCATCACAATCTTGACTTTTTTTGGGGACGATTGTTTAACATCGACTCGCTTGTGATATGCCAGTTAAGAACCAACCTGCGGGCATGGCGATAAAGCTTGGTGTTGTTGTGGGTGAGTTCGCGGGTTCGACCCTAGTCTTCCCACATAAAAATTTATTCTACCTTTGAGAGGGCACGTGGCAGCCTCCAAGTTTTCCACATGTCACCCTCTCATTGGTCCACTTTCATAGCCTTCAACCAATAGCCTCCTGCCTACTCATTCCTGTACGAACATGCCACATGGAACTCAACCATTCATTGATGAGATTATGGTGCAACCTCAGCTGCATAGTCAGTGCTAATTGAGTAGCCTAGTCAGCAGTATAGACTGCTGACTGGGATGTCCCATTTTTCTCCAAAAATTACTTGTTTTTCAAGTGAACAAAATTTGTTTCTGAAGCCATACGGTGTCTTTCACGCAAAATGAGTTTTGTCAGATTCAGGATGACGAGCGCTATGTGATCATTTAGGCTCCACACCATTCTAACAAATTTTATATTTGAACATAATTTTGAGCACCTGATCACTCCTCCCACTCGAAGCCTTTTCGACCCCAAAAGTTCACTTACAGTTGTCCAACAGGTGAGAGTACATTTCCCTCAACTTTCCAATATCGATACATTTATCACTAACTTGGAACTTGTGATCTACATGTTTCTTGTCATGCTTTGCTTTGTACTTTTCTTTTCCCTTTACGAGTTGATCTTGCACTCTATGATGTACCATTTGGATTCGTTTAATGAACTCTTTGGATTTTTTCATGTTACTATCAGTAGCAACATCCTTCTTACCAAGATGATACAACACATTATGATGCAAACGGTAAACAAATTCCTCTACTTGATTCGTTTGACTCAAGATTGAATATACATCTTGAAAGTATGTATTTTTTTAACATAACTTTGATGCAAAACAACATGATGCTTGAGGAAAGTTGTTATACAAACTATAGGCCTAGAAAGAACATCAACAAACTTGTCACTTATACCTTTCTTATACCTTTTGACCAAGTGTAATAATAGAAGAAAACCCATCCAATGGAAGTGTTTTTGTCGTTGCAACTTAAGCACTTCACCATTAAAAATTTCTGAATGAAATGAAATGGGCTTACCATATTGCATAAATATTATGCCCATGTCATAGTCACATACATAAACTTGAAACTCAAATGACTTTTTCAAGTTTAGAAGAACAAGTATAAAACTGATCTTTTGTCTTAAAGCATCAAATGCCTCTTGTTGTTTGCCTCCCCATTCGAAGACCTTTTTTACAATTGCTAAAAATTGCAAATGAGCTACAATAGAAGAAAGCTTAACAAACTCTTTCCTCCAATATTGGGTTTCTCCCAAAAAAACCTCTTATCCAAATGACTCTCTCTAGCATTGACCAATCCGTAATGGCATCAATCTTGGAGAAGTATAACTTCATCTCATCTTATCCAATATCATGGCCCAAGTACATCAAATAAGTTTCATCCAACATATGCTTTGACATCTTCAATAACAAATGTTCTTGACATAAGACATCAAGTATTTCTTTCTCATACATGACATGTTCATAATGAAATTTTCTGAAAATGAAAATGTCATCCAAGTAGACTATCATGTCTAGAATTGGTTGCAATACATATTGCTTCATATGCATTAAAGTAGTAGGAGCATGGAAAAGACCAAAAAGAATAACAAGACATTCAAACAAACATTTCTTGGTTTTGAATGTCATCTTCCATATGTCTCCTTCAACAACTCTACTTTGGTCAAAACCACTCCTTGAATCCCATTCAATGAAATGCTTACCAATCTTCTTGGGCATCAAAATAAGAGGTGCACCACATGGTAAAGGAGAAGGTCAAATCATCCTTTTATTCAAAAATCGTTGGATTTGTTTTGCTATTTCTGCACTTTCCATTCTTAAGATCCTGTGCATGTCAATGTTAGCAGGAAGACACTTTTGTTGCAATGGTATTTCGTGTTGGATTCTTCTCTTGGAAGGAAATTCTTTTGCTTTCTGAAACACCTCATCGTCATGGTTAACTACATCAACCAAATAAGTTTTCAATTTTGAATTACAACCATAAAACGCTTCATAATAATATCAACATTTGGTTTGATAACAAGAAGCACTAAATTATTTCTTGAATTCACTAGTCTTTTCATTTGCCCTGCATTAACTAATGAAAGATTTTGTTTCTTGAGATGACCTCTCACAATATACTCCACACCATCCTTGAACAAGTGGTAATTTTTTGCATGACGATAGAAGATCGCTTTTCTGTCATAAAGGTAAGGACTACCCAAAATAATTCTTGATATATCAAGCAGTACAACATCTAATTCAACTTTATCAATGAAGATTTTTGTGATTGCAAACCGAAGAATACATTTTCTTGTAACCTGTAAGTTTGTTTCCTTGCATATCCAATGCAATAGATATGGCTTGGGATGTAAAATGGTTTCAACATTAAGTTTCTTAACTAAGCCATCAAATATCAAATTAGCTTGAGACCCACAATAAAAAAGTGTGTCGATTTTTGTATTTTTTGAGATTACACTCACATGAAATAATTCAATCCTTGTTTCTTCATTTGGAGTACTAGTGTGACAATTTGATATACTAGTGGTAGCAATTGATTCTTTTCCTTTTATACCCATGGTTGTAATTTTAGTTTTATCACCTGAATGAGATCCCAAATACTCTTTTTCCCGTGGAGAAAATTTGTAATATTCATTTAACAAGATTACATATTGTAGATGCTTGAAGCATATGCAGAAACGTGGGAAGTGCCACTTACAAAACTAAACTCCAAAAGAAGTATCCAGATAAGCCCTCAAACAAGGCAACAAACAAAAGGGTATGTAAACCCTAGCAAATCTGCTTCAACAGTGCCCAAATTAACACAAGGCCAATATTGAGCCGCTGAAAAGCAGAGCTGTAGAGGATACCCATACCTATTACAAAAAAACAACAAAAATGAGCAAAGGTGCAGCACCCAGAAGAAGATCTAGCACCAATGCACCACATGCAAATAAAATCTCCTATGGAGGCAATAATAGAATATAAGGTGCTGAATCTAGCTACAGAAACAAGAAGCAAAGGAATGAAATGAGGAAGAGAGCAACCAGGGTAGCGACTCCTTCCCCGCCCCCTCAAAACTCTCCGTCCGAAGCAGGAAACTAGAGCTAGAAAAACTGTCCCAAACATCCATAGCAGCTTGTGGAAACCCCAGCGAAATCAGCCATTGTTGCAGCATGAAACAGTGCTAAGTCAGAACTCGATGCCCCTATTCCCTCAACGCACCAAAAGGATAATCCCGCGAGTGGCCTAAACAACACCAACTGCTGCCGCGAAGGAGAATCACCAACTGGAGCAGAGGCCAATCCGGGGGTAGAGGCGGCAAGAGCAGCCACCTTGCCCTGGCTTAGAGGAAAAACAAAGGACCAGATACGATCTATTTCCGCACCCACGCGGCTACCAAGCTAAACCTTTGCCTGCAGGTCATGGACGGAGGAAGCTCTGTGGCGACGCCTGGTAAAAACCCCAGGCCTTGCAGTGTCTTGCACTCTCCAGGAGTATAATGTATTGTGTTCAGATCCCAAATACTCTTGAATGGCAACAACTGTCTTTTCTTTTCCTTTGTTGTTGAATTTATTTTGTTTCATTTTGGGATGAAGCTTCCAACAATGAGCTTCATCGTGACTGTTATGAAACCAGCTGAAGAAAAGATAGAAAAGATAGATCAATGCCTTAGAATTCAGCCTCTTCGAGGGGGCAACCTCCTTTACATTACATAAATGAACAATTCTTGGATAATACAAAATGAAAAGACTCC
>APFE031584302.1:129017-166571 GCA_000404065.3 Pinus taeda
ATCATTTCCTCCGTGAAAATTGACCACGTAACAAGTTGTTTACGAGAACAAAGCCCTTCATACCATAAAAATTGATCCAGTTCTAAATATGAAGATGAAATACATACCTTTTGTAATAGTTGTACACCATGTAGATCAAAGTATTGCTCCATCTGAAGTATCCAATTTATCAGATCCTTGCCATCAAACTTCCTCATCTTGTTTTTTCTTGATTTTAGAATCTCGATCTTGAAACGACTGTAACTCTGTACTTTTGGATCTTGAAGTTCTAAAATTGAGACCTGCAGTAGCCCTCTATGTCCTCTTTCCAATGCCACTAGTCTGATCCAAATTGGATTCTCCAAGGAAACGTTATGCAAAATCGCCCACAGTGACTTGATTATAGACTAGTTCAATAAAGCAAACTTGTACGATGTGCCACGAGTCACTATTTCGACCTTTGGCTCTGAAAAATATATACAAGAAACTATAGTCCGTCCTCTTTTTGTAACTTCTTACAAAATTTCAATCTCATGCTCAGAGAGAAAGTTATGATGATTTTTCCCAGGTCACCTGTTTCGAATGTAATTCAGGAGTGTACAAAAAAAACCAACTTCCTCAGATCATATCTCCGCAAATATAGCGCAAAAATCTTTGAAATTCGAACCCGAGGTTCAGCACGATGTCTTCGCAAATGGGTGCTTTTTTTAGCTTTTGAAACGTCGCAAAAAAAACGTTACGACGAAAATTCCACCAGGACCTATTTGGAGCAGCAAAACCCTAGAATCCAAAGCTCTGATACCAAATGTTATGAAACCAGCTCAAGAAAAGATAGAAAATATAGATCAACGCCTTAGAATTCAGCCTCTTCGAGGGGGCAACCTCCTTTACATTACATAAATGAACAATTCTTGGATGATACAAATGAAAAGACCTCCTTTCTATATATAGGAGTCTAAGGGGTCATAACATAATCAGAGCCTACATAACAATAATAATGTAAGGGCACAATAATAACAATAGTGGGCTTCTATGGGGCACAATAATAACAATATGGGCACTACATGGGTACATCAATATAATAAGTGGGTTGTACTAATAACAATAAGGGGTTACACTAGCACTATAGGGGCCTAACAGTGACCCTCTCTGGAACAATATTTACATATTTGTTTCTCTTATTCCTTTTTAATGGATGCATTTTTCTTTCCCTTGAAACACTTTTCTTTCCCTTTACCCTTAAATGGCTTTTTACTACCTTCTTCTAGAGTGTTTTTCTGTCATACCTCAAGATGAGTGGCTTGCACACACACATCATCTAGATTATTTGGATCAAACATTAAGATAGTATGCCTAAGGTAACTATGTAAACCCCCTATGTACTTCAACAATGCATCCTATGATTGCAAATCTACACCTAACATCAAAGACCTATTTCTAAATTCTTGGGTGTAATCTTGCACATTTTGAACTTTAAGTTGTCTAAAGTTCAGCAAATTCATGATGGATTTCTACATATAAGCTAGAGGGTAGAATTTTATTTTGATTGCAACAATGAAATCATTCCAAGAAATTGAGATCTTATCGTATTTTTTAATCTCCTCTTAGGTCTTTGATTCCCACAATCCTAGTGCTATACCCTCCACTCTCAAGGATGCTAACTGAATCTTTATGTCATCTTCTTGAAGGTTTTGAATCCTGCAATAGACCTCCAATTGATGAATCCAATTATCAAACTTCTTTGCATTGACTTCACCATTATACATGGGAAACTCAAATTTAACATCAAGTTTTAAAAAAGGTGGTTTACCAGTTCCTTTTGAATTATGTTGATGAGTATGAGTAAGGGTTGTGTTAGTGGAAGAGGATGAATATGCTTGTGAAAAAGAAGATGGTGGAGAGGGTGGAGGTTTGTCTCCATTTCCATTACCTCCTTTTTTATTAACTCATCCTGAAGAGCCTTCTCCTTTAGGAGGTTTAGAACTGTTCCCTTGCAACGTGGTATTCATCTCTTCAAAGAGGACCTTCACCATCTCTGTCATATCAAAGAAAGCCATTCTGAAGGTCTTCTCATCTTATGTCATGTTTGTAGGTTCTCCTTGATGAGACATGATCTCTAGAGTCTCAACTACAACTCGAAGGAACCGGTGTTGGGGATTGTGGCAACCTTTCTCTCCTTCCCCTTGACCCAACTTTAGGGCTTCCAACTAACTTCCCTTCTCCTCTTTTTAGTTTTAACCTTGTAAGCATGACATAAACTTGCAAAAAGTTAAATCCTTCTTTCACAAAGCAAACCTAGAGCTTTGATACCAAAATGATCTGATTTAGAATATTAGATTAATGTGCTAAGATCCTCCTCAGATTAGAAGGAAAATGCTTTCATTGTGCTTAAGGATTCATAAATCTTGGCAAGTGAAATGATGATTTTTTATGTTAATTTTATGAGAAAGTTAACATAAATAGGAGACTGAAAAACAACATAAACATGTATAGAACATCATCAAAAACACATTAAAATAAGATCATGATAAAGGATTTCACCCCTCCTGGCTACGTCTACTTGGTCCAGCTTCCAATGGCTTGGGCCTCTCTATTATGCTCAAAAGTGTAAAACGATGTGTTTGCAATGCTCAAATACTTTTGAAACCTACTTCAATCAGTCCATAATGTTAAAAAATGGTACCCCAGCCTCTTTATGCTCCTTATTTGGTTGAAAACTTCCTTAGTTATGACTTTTGCCAGTCTTTCAACAATTTCCTCCTCCAAATCTCACTAATTGCTAGTTAAATTCATTATCTAGAGTTAATTATGGAATTTTTGACAAAATTGGTGGTCCTACCAATGAACACGTCTATCTCGTTGTTAAGGTAGAGTGGTCATATGCAAGGTGGTTAGGTCTAGTGCTTAAGGCGATGGTTTTGATATAAATTCTCGGCACCGACATCCCCATTGCAAATTGCAATTGGTGGGAACTAGTGGGTCTTATGGTTTCTGAATGCAGCGTGAACGATGTGCAATTGTAATAAGCGGCAGATCTGACGGCCTATAAACTAAAGTATAACTTTTATCGCATCTAGAATATATCGCAATTGGCGGAGCCAAGGTAAAACATATAACAAAACTTTGAATTGTACAATATAGGATTGCAATATTGAAATCACATCATGATCCTATTAGGGTCAATTCCTTAATGCCCCCCTTTTGCGATGTGCGATTGTGATCATCGCATCACAACCCTGACTTTTTTTGGGGTTGATTCTTTAAGGCCGACTCGCCTGCGATATGTTAGTTAAGAACCAACCTGTAGGCATGGCGGTAAAGCTTGGTGTTGTTGTGGGTGAGGTCACGGGTTCGACCCCATCCTCCCTGTATAAAATTTTATTCAACTTTTGAGAGGGCACGTGGCAACCTATGGCTTTTCCACGTGTCACCCTCTCATTGGTCCACCTGTATAACCTTCAACCAATAGTATCCTCCCAACTCATGCCTATACGAATGTGCCACATGGCACTCAACCATTCATTGATGAGATTATAGTTCCACCTCAGTTGCATAGTCAACACCAACTAGGAAACCTAGTCAGTGGTACAGACTGCTGACTAGGCTATACCCTTTTCTTCTCCAAAAATTTACATGTTTGCCAAAGTGAACAAAACACGTTTTTGAAGCCATACGGTGTCTGTTTCACGCGAAATGAGTTGCGTTGGATTCAGGATGACGAGCACAATGTGGTCGTTCAGGTTCCACATCATTATGATAACTTTTATTTTTGAACATAATTTTGAGCACTTGATCAAGATAAGGGGGTGATACTTCAAGCAAGAAGCTTCAGCTTCCACCCATTAAATGTTGGTGTTGTAAATGAGACCACTAGTTTAGAGATTTCCCTCATAAGGAAAACAAGATGAGGAATATGCACAACATGCAAGCGACAACTATTATGGATGATGTCGACAGAGGCATGGCTAGCACTTATGCAGCCTTGGATAATCAACAATTGGAACATCAAGCATAGATGATAAAAGTTGAAGGTAAGCTAAACAATCAGCCGATTACTATTTTAATTGATTCTGGAGCTAACCACAATTATAGTAATGTTAAACTGATTGAAAAATTTAATACGAAGAAATTTAAATATTCCAAATCTTGGTTAGGAAAACTCGTTATAGGTATGAAGAGAAAGGTTACATAGTTAATTAGATAACTCCTTATTTATATGAATGGGTTACGGATAACAACTTACTTGAATGTAATTTCATTGGGTACATATGACTGTTTGATTGGCATGGATTGGCTCAAAAAGCACCATGCAATACTTGATTGGTAAAATAAGTATTTCTATTTTATTGATGATGAGGGACAATAGAAGCAGTTCCAAGGGATTCTGAGGTCAATAGATATCATCCATGCAATTGAAAATGAATTTTAAGAAAGGGTGCTAGATCCTTTCAGTGCATTTGGAGGAGGAAAATATGGACCAAGAAATTAATATATAAAATTACGTAGTTCTTCATGAATTTTCTAATGTATTTGCAGAAATACGTTGATTACCTCGAAGGAGGGAGATTGATTTTTCTATTGACCTAGTGCCAAGAGTGGTTCTAGTATTTAAAGAACCATATAAGATGAGTACTATCGATCTTAAATAATTACATATGAAACTAGAAAAATTATTGAAAAGGGGATATATACACCTTAATGTATCACCGTGGGGTGCTCCAATTCTTTTCATTAAAAATAAAGATAGTAAACTAAGGCAGTGCATTGATTTCTAACAATTAAATAAAGCTACTATAAAAAATAATACCCATTATCGAGAACCGATGATCTCTTTGATTAGCTACATGGGGAAATTTTTTTTCCAAAATTGATTTATGATATGTGTATCACCGGTTGCGAATTAAAGAAGAAGATATCATTAAAATCAAATTTCAAACTCGTTATGGGCATCACGATTTTATCCAATGGACTTCAAGTTTTTATGTGTTTAATGAATGGAGTCTTCAAGGAATATTTTGAAGAAATTTTCATTGTTTTTCTCGATGACATTTTAATATATTATAAATTCGAAAAGTAACATCAACAACATTTAAAATTGGTCTGTAGGTACTCAGGGAGCATTAGTTGTATGTTAAGTTGAGTAAATGTTCATTTTACCAGAGACAAATCCATTATTTGGGTCATAATATTTTATAGGATGGAATAATAGTGGACCTAGAGAAAACTAAGGCTATCAGAAAATGGCTATCTTTGAATTTTTTTACATAAGTTAGGCATTTAATGGGCTTAGTTGGGTATTATGGGAGATTCACCGATTTTTTTCCAGAAAATCATATCCAACTACTTCTTTGTAAAAGAAGGGTGTCAAATTTGATGGGAACCTGAGTGCGAAGAATCTTTTCAACATTTGAAAGCTTTATCTTCTTAGAGCTCCAGTTTTAAAAATTGTCGATTCAAATGAAAATTTTATGGTGTGCACAAATGCATCAAAGGAAGGATTGGGTGGTGTGCTCATGCAAAATGGGAAAGTAATCTGCCACGAGTATAGAAAATCAAAAGAGAAAAATAAAAATTATGTTTCCCACGACTTAAATTTTTTAGCTATTATTCTCGTATTTAAAATGTCGATGAAATATCTCATGGGACAAAGATTTGAATTGAATTTTGATCAATATGGGTTATGACATTTATTTGAGCAACCAAATTTAAATTCACGGAAAATCAAGTCACTGGAATTCCTCGCAGAATATGATTTTGAAATTAAATATATCAAGGGAAAAGAAAATCAAGTGGTTGGTGCACTCAACTGGAGAGTGCATGTTATGCACATTACAACAATTAATATAGAGGTGATATATTTACTTGGAAAAATTCTACACATTTGTAATTTAGACCAACAATATATGCAGTTTAAAAATGATTTATAGCAAGGTGCAACACAATAGAAATACCAAGTTTACAAAATGGGCCTAAAAAATATGCTTTTATATAGAGGCATAATCTGTGTTGGATGTACCAACATTAAAATAAATAATTTTATAGGAAATGAATAGGATGTCATATGCTAGTCCCTAGGGATACCAAAAAACTTTGACAACAATCAAGAAGCAATTTTATTGGCTATGATTAAAGAAGGAAGTGGTTGATTATATAGTCGGGTGTATGGAATATCAGTGGGTGAATGTCGAGCATAAACACCCAACTTACCTACTTTAGCCTTTTTCCATTCTTGAATGGAAGTGGGAGGTGGTATCAATTTATTTAATTACTAGTTTTCCCATAACTATGAAAGCGTATGATTATATAATGGTGGTTGTGGACAAATTTATAAAGTCATCTGATTTTATTATGCTAAAATCTATGCATAAAGTAGAAAATATTGCGTATAATTGTGCGGAAAATTACCAGGCTTCACGGGTTGCATAAGGAAATCATTTCATATAAAGATATAAAAATTCACATCTAATTTCTGGATCAATTTATTTAAAGGAATGGATACCAATTTAAACTTCAGTATAACATATCATCCCAAGTCAAATGGAAAAACAAAGCGGGTAAATCAAATAATTGAAGATATGTTATGGATGTACGTGATGGATTAACCATCCAAATGGGAGGAATACCTCCATTTTGTGGAATTTGCATATAATAATGGGCACTAGGTATCATTAAAAATGAGCATGTTTGAGGCTTTGCATGACAGAAAATGTAATACTCTCATGAGTTGGAGTAACCCAGTAGATAGAATTATGGTAGGTCCTGAATTGATCAAATACACAAAGTAGATGGTTAAAATCAAGTAGAATTTGAAAGTTTCCCGGGATAAGAAGAAACATTACATGGATAGGAACAGAACAAAACAAGAATTCAAAGTTGTGGAAGATGTATTTTTGAAAGTAAAATAAAAGAAGATCTCGTTAAAATTGGGAAGTTGTTCCAGGTTGGAAGCTAGATATTGTGGGCCATTTGATATCTTAGAGAGGATTGGGCATGTTGTATATAGGATCACATTACCTACACATTTCATATTCATGATGTTTTCCATGTTTCTTTTCTTAAGAAATATGCCCCTGGTACTAATCATGATATTGATTGGAAAATGATTTAGGTGAAACCCAAGGGAGACTTCTATGTTTATCCAATGCAAATATTACATAACAAGGTCAAGGTGTTGCAGAATCGAGCCATATGCGTGGGAAAGGTATAATGGATTATGCTTGGTCCTGAGGATGAGACCTAGGAGCAAGAAGAAGTCATGAGGGAAGAATGCCATCACCTTTTTTAATAACATATTATATATGATGTATATTTCTATATACAGTGCACTGAGGACAATGCATAAAACAAGAGTGGGGGACGGGCGGTTGTAATACCCCCACCTATTGTGACGATGTAAATATATGTATTTTGGTTATTAGATTGGTGAGATGGATACCTTAAACTTTTAGGCTGGTGGTCCAAATATTTTATTATGTGACTTGCGTGCCTGTGTAGTTATTTTTGGTTTTGGGGTCATCGTGCCCGACATTGTAAATTTATACATATTGTGATATTAATAAAATAATCCTAGTTGCAGATCCCACTCAACAAAAAGAGTATGGGGGACACATATCCATGGAGAAAGGAAATAATTGGGTATTTTTGGTGAAATGTGCATCTGGGGCCTGCATGGGTTCTAGAGGCTGCCCCATGGAATGTTAGGGCCATGCATATATAAAGAAGTGCAGTTTATGTTTGAAGGGGGTTATTCCTTCAGTTGGTTATTGATTAGTCAGTGAGTCCTATGGTGGACTATGAGACTGGTTGAGCTATTGTTATCCATTTAATTGTATCGCTAGGATGCATCATGTTTATGATGTGAGCCCCTATGTTGGCTTCAGGGAGCCTAGTGATCCAAGGGTTTGTTAGCCCTATTTGTGGTTGGATGGCTATGGAGTTGTGATTGGGGAACTTGGCTTGAAGATATCCAGTGAGTATTGATGGGACTCTGGCGGTATTTTTGGAGCTAATTTGGTTTGGCCATTGGTACTTGGATGCCCATAAATTAGCAACGATCCTAGAGATGTGAGATAAGACCATCTTAGCCAAATGTAAGTCGCCCTCGCAGGTGGGCACCACCGAGAGACTCAGGCTATACCACTTGGGTGTCAGTTAGGGGGACATCAACCTGTGGTTGGAGATCAAAGTTGTTTTGGTTCGTTCGTCTGCCAAGGTGATATTTTTGTTTACAATTGTTGCTTATGGAGTTGTTGTCCCAACTCAGGGGTGACCGATGGTTGAGCTTATGAACCACCATGTCTAATAATGCTTGGGATGAATGGGGAGAGGCTACAACTAGCCATCTTTTCATTAGAATATTAGTTCTTAATCTCTTGCGTGCAACTATTTATTTATATACCATGTTTAATTATTATTTTCCTAAATTAAAACCCTAGTTTATGGGTTCAATATTAATGGATGTTATTGTATATTTATTTTTGTTGCCTATTATACCTTTACAATTTATCTATGAAAGATATTGCATTTGAGCATGTAGCATTGCGTTAATATTAATTATAGAAAACCAGTTCAAGACAAAATTTATGTCTAAACCAACTCGATATGCTTCCACAATTTAATTTAATTTAATTTTAATAATGCAACACTAGATATAAGTGGTGTTGCCCATCTAGGGTCTAGGGACACTACATTTACCATATTTAACAACAGTCATCATGATAAAATAGTCAAAGGTAGTCAACCTTTCTAGGGTGAACATGTAAAATCATAGTCAACCATGTTCAAGTGTAGCCAAAAAACATTTAACCATATTGAAAACATAGTAATCAATGTTTAATAATTGTCACATGGGAAACAGACGTATTGAAAGAGCCTTTGAATAATCCATAAAATCAATTGAATCTATAAAACCCTCGAAGAGACCCGTAATTGATATTGAAGTCACCCTTGGTCTTATAATTCACTTTCATTGACTACTATTGAAGAAAAAAAAAATAGGGAAACCATATATATTAAACTTATTATAAACCCAATATTAAAAACCATACTATGAACCCTAATATTAAACCTAATGTTATTAGCCCTAATATTATAAACCCAATAATGAACCCTAATATTATAATTAACCATGATCAAACTTGGTCAAACCTATCTTTACCATATTTAAAAATAGTCGACGTGATAACA
This sequence comes from Pinus taeda, assembly GCA_000404065.3. Lineage (NCBI taxonomy): Eukaryota > Viridiplantae > Streptophyta > Pinopsida > Pinales > Pinaceae > Pinus > Pinus taeda. The sequence continues at coordinate 138,183 of APFE031584302.1, forward strand.
TAGTGAAACATAGTCAACCTTTCTAGGGTGAACATGGAGAATCAAGATTCTTCTGTAGATATCCTGATGATGAGTTGTAATACTTTTTCTGAAATGTTGATATAATTTCTTTTACCATGCAGGAATCCAAAAAACTCTCCATGGACAATCATAGCAAACCATGTTCAAGAATAGTGAAAAAAGCATTAACCATAGTGAAAATATAATAAAAAATATATCCAATGTCACATTGTGACAAACATTGTCACAATGTGACAATCAACCTAATAATCGTTGTCACAATGTTACATTATATTGCAATTTATTCAACGTTGCATTGAATTTTTTACAAAATTACGGTTTAATATTAGGGTTTATAATATTGGATTTATAATGTTGGGTATAATATGAGGGTTTATAATATTAGGGTTTAGTATTATGTTTATAATATTACGTAGAATATTAGGATTTATAATATTGGGTCTAATATTAGTATTTAATATTGGGTTTATAATATTGTGTTTAATATTGGTTTTATAATATTAGATTTAATATTACATTTTATAATATTGGGTTTATATTAGGGTTTAAAATTGGTTTAGTATTAGGGTTTTATAATATTCAATTTATATTGGCTTTATAATATTGGGTCAATATTAGGGTTTTTTATTGAGTTTATACTAGGGTTTTAATATGGGTTTTAATATACGGTTTCAATGTTAATCGAAAGTTATTCAGTTGAATATTAACTTATTCTTACTTATATTAACACCCTATACTAAAAACTAATACTATATTATAGTTATATATAATTAATATTAATATTTTAATATAATCTAATATAACAATAATGTATTACAATTATAACGTAATAATGTTAAGTATTTATTAATTATAATTATAATTATAATATAATACTACTAAAACCTAATGATTATAACTATATACTAATTAATAATATTAATAATATTAAATCTCATACCCCTAATAATTATTAATGGGGTTGATATACACCTATTAGAATATATCAACCACATTTACTAATGTGGTTGTGCATGTGGTTGATATATGTCTATTGACGTATTTCAACCACATTTATTAATGTGGTTGTGCTAGTCTATGATATTGTGGCCATCTCCTAAAGTAGTAGGTCATGTGCTTAGTAACACAACCTGCCATTGAGTCAAGGGAACATATTGACAGGTGGAGAATGATGTGATGAAATATTATGTGTTATGGTTTCAAAATGTTATTTAAATTACTTTTTGTTGCAAATTATCATTTTATATTTCCACTTTCCTTACCCATGACTAAAAATTGCTTAACATGAGATGGGAATTCATACTAATAATAATCTTATCTTGTCATTGGTATACTATTATAAACAACAATACCAATATTTGTTTGATTTTTATTAAGGAAATAAAATTATACAGAGCACCTATAACACAATGTTGAATCAAAAAATTTGTTGAGCACTTGTAACACTGTGTTGAATAACAAATAGCCTTCTTACTATGTTACATTGGTTTAAATATATTTGGCAACAATTGAGATAATAGGATATGAATTATGGTAAAATTTGTACATTAATCTCACAAAGTAAATTTGAGTTATTTATGTGTTAAAAAAAATGCATTTTGTTGTCATATTTAAGGGCATCGAGAAAATTGCATCTTGATCATATCAACAAAATCCACAAGGGTTGTTGATATCATAAATCGAGCATTTAATTAACGTTATATCCTTGAAACACATAACATAATTTTATAAAAGACTCGTAAATAGATATAGAAGGATAAATACTAGCACAATCAAACTATTAAATGTGGTTTATATATCATGACCGATATCATTTTCATATGTTAATTGGCATATTAAAGGCCCAAAATGCCATTGATCCGTGTATATCAATGACATTCACTAATGTGACTGTGTTAGTTAACTATTACTGTGCAAGGGGAGGATTAGAGGACCATGCTTAAGTATGGTTAACTATGGAAAAATATGGTCATGTTATGTTTAATGAGGGTTTATTATGGTTGATATAGAGTTCATAGACTATGGGTGATATAGACGTGACATATTATGATTGGCTATAGTTGAGCATGGATGTTCATGCTTGATCATGGTTTCACATGGTTGATTATGGTTGGGTATGTTAATCATAGTTTATGAAGTTGAGCAAGGGTGAACATGGTTTGACCAATTTGACTATGGTTGACCATAGTTTTCTACCATATATTATAGTCGTCCATATTGATAATGGATGGCCATGGTGGACCATGCTCAACCACAACGACCATTTGTTGAGCATGTTTGACAATTCTAACGATGGTTGAACATCATTTTCCATGTTGAGAATGGGTTGACCATGGTTTCCCAAGTTTTACTATGGTCAACAAAAGTTGGCCATGGTTACTCATAGTCGACCATCATTGGCTATGGCTAACTAAATTGGATCATTGACTATGGTCAACCATGGAAAATAAAGTCAATTATGGTTGATAATGGTTAGTTGTGCTGACTATAGTTATCTACAAGCTAACATATTTGATTATGATATACCATAGTTAACTATAATAAACCATGGGGACCATAGTTAACTATGGTTGATAAAATTGATTATGGTTAACAATGATTGGCTATGGTTAGCCATGGTTGATTGTGGTCACTATGGTTAATAGAAGAATACCATGCTTTCTTATGGTCAACTCATTATGATAATAGTTGTGTTTTTAACTATATGTTCACTATGGTTGGTTGAAGATGACCATGCTTTCTCATGATGACTTATGGTTGACCCTGGTTGACTATAATTTCCCATGGTTTACTAAGATTGACTTGGATGACTACGATTAACTATAGTAAAGCCTAGTCAACCCATGATCAACGAAGCTATTGCATTGTTAATTTTTTATTTACCCATGAATTGTAGGGCAATTTAGTTTGTGTAGGGTTTAGTCCCCACTAGGTCATAGGTTCAAATCTCGTGGGGAGTGGTTGAGGATGGAAGCCACCTTTGGGGGAATTAAAACTATCCCAAGGGGAATCCAAGCTCGTCTCAGCTTCGCACAATCTCGATGATAGCATCCCATTAGTAGGAATATCATTCTTCCATCCAACATTGGGGCTCACCCCAGCGTAGTCTAAGCCTAGCTCGAAAAGAAAAATGTTGACTTTTTATTTGCCACATTACAATGTTGATTACAAAATTGATATTTCTTTGATACATTGTTACATTGATATTTATTTTTCATATTGTGATGTCAATTTTAAGCATGGTTTTTTATGATCAACTATGGTTGCATTGTTGAGAATAATTATAAAATTTATATCAAAAACTAAATTGAAGAAAACTTAAATATTATATAAACAATAAACATTATGAATATAAATATTAATACTTATTCATAAGCCTTATAACTATATTTATTATTATTATTATTATTAAAAAATAACTTTAAACCTTGACTATGACACAGTAAGCTTGACTATGGTTGTCTAAGTTTGACCATGATTAATTATTTAAACATTGAATATAAAGGTTGACTACAAAGTTTTACTATGTTTGACTATACTATCACATTGTAAAAAAAAAATTGGTCATCCTATTGTGACATCAATATATTATTCCTCACATTGTTAATTATCATCAGCATATCATCGACTAAGGTTGACCATGGTTGACTATTTAAATATTGACTATGTTTTACCATGTCATCAAATTTTGACATTATTATTTGTTCATCAAAATGTGACATCATTGTTTTGTTTGTCACATTGTGATGTTGATTTTGGTTCATCATATTGCAATGTTGATTATTTGTTTGTCACATTGCATTGTTGAATTTTGGTTTGTCATTTTGCAACATTGATTTTTTGTTTGTCATATTGCAATGTTACTTTTTTTTGCTCATCACATTCAATGGGAATTTTTCTTCATCACATTGTGAATCCAATTTTTATTCAGTAGATTGCATCATTGATGTTTGTTTGATACATTATAATGTTGATATTTATTTGTCTCATCGGGAAGTCAAGTTTTGAACATGTTTCTGTATCATCAACCGTGGTTAACTACAGGTGAACATTGTTAACCATGTTTGTCAATGTTTAACCATAGATAAGTTGTCCATTTTAAACATATATTACTATGGTGACCATGATTGACCATAAATGATCTCGTTTAACAATGGTTAAATATGCTTGCACTGTTGAAAAATGTTATTAAAGTTATATTAAAAATTGAATATTAAAAAAACTTAAAACTTAAATAAACATTGAACCTTATTCATAAACCTTACTATTAATAAAATTAATAAACCTTATTCTCAAACTATATTAATATTAAACTTTTTAAAACTTAAATATTAAATAAATCTTAAATCTGATTAAATATAAGCTTTATTAATAGAATTTATTATATACACCTTATTAATAAATGCTAGTACTAACACTAATATTAATAGGATTAATAAACCTTATAATTAGACTATATTATATTAAACCTTTTTAAACTTAAATATTAAATACATCTTAAATCTTATTAAATATAAGTTTTATTAATGAAATTTATTATATAAACACCTTATTAATAAACACTAGTAATAGTAAAGTTTATTAATATTAATATTAGTATTAAACCTTAGTAATCATTGACTAAGGTTGACTATGGATGACTAAGGTTGACCAAGGTTGAATATGGTTAAGTGGGGTTGACTAGGGTTGACCATAGTTGAGCATGGTTGACCATAGTCAGCTATTTTGTACTATGTCATCATGCTATGATATCGTTATTTGTTCGTCGTAGTGAGAGATTATTTTTTTTTGTTTGCCACATTGCAATGTTGATTTTTTTGTTTGTCACATTGTGAGAATGAATTTTCATTTTTCATGTTGTAATGTTGATTTTCATTCATCACAATGCAATGTGAATTTTTCCTCATCACATGCAACACCAATTTTTGTTCATCACATTGTGAAGTTGGTTATTTTCCTTAGATTGTGACATTGATTTTGTTTGATACATTTCAATGTTGATATTTATTTGTCACATTATGATGTCAAATTTTAAACATAGTTGTCTATGGCCAAGTGTGGATGACAGAGATGAACATTATTGAGCATGGTTATCAATTTTTAATTATAAATGACTATAGTTCACTATGTTAACCATGGATGACCATGAACCACGTTATATTAGAAATTAAATTAAAAAAATAAAATATGAAATATGAAATAAACCTTAATCATTATTGAATATAAACCTTAAACCTCATTAAATATAAGTCTTAAGTCTTATTCATAAATCTTAAGATTAATAATATTAATAAAACTTATTAATATTAATATTAGCATTAAACCTTTTGAAACTCGGATATTAAATTAATCTTAAATCTTATTAAATATAAACCTTATTATAAACATTAATTTTAATATAATTAATAAACCTCATTATTATTATTGTTATTATTATTATTATTAAAATTCTTAATCCATGGTATTGTTGATTATGGTTTATCATTGTCGACTAAGTTCAATCATGGTTGACTATAGTTGAATATAGTTGACTAAACTTGACTGAGGATTATTGAGGTTGATTATGGATGAACAAGGTTGATTATGGCTAACAATGGTCAACATATGATTGAAAAAGGTTGACCATGGTTGACTATAAAGGTTGAATACAAAGGTTGGCTATGTTTGACTATCTCATCATGTTGTAACATTGTTATTTGTTCAAGCATCATCATTTTTTTGTACATCGCATTGCGAAGTTGATTTCGGTTTGTAGAATTTTCTCTACAAATCACCTAGCTCACTGATATTATGTAGAAATTTCACCTGCAGATCAAACTGATATATGCAATGTACTAAAGTATAATACTAGATCTACATCTACCATAAACTTTGCGGAAGCTAATCAACCATGAGCAACATCAAGCATGAACAAATATAACTGATAAGAAGGAAACATACATAACACAGAATATATCACTCTGGAAAGCACCAGCATAAAACCTCAATATTGTATTATCAATCAAGTGTAGATCCTCAACAACATACAAAAAGAATCAACTCAATAGTTGTCCTGTTTTCTCTGTAATCAGAAGATCTTGATGATCTTCAATCAGGAGATGAAAATCATGGACTACCTAGGGCTCATTATATAGGCTGTAAGTTGGCCTGATCATACATGTTGTCACCTAAGGCCCAGCTACGTAGTCATAGAAGAAGATAGATTCGTTCCTCATGCAAGGAATACTTACTAGAAATATCCAAGCATCTGATAGTACATTGTCCCTTATCTGATCTAAACTGGGTCTCTGTCTGAACTAACATGCATCAATTATCCATGAGGGAATGCTCAGTTATCTGAAATAATAGTTGTCACATGCATGCAAGCATTTTGTTTTTAATACTAGAGGAATCGGCAATGGCGGTGGTATCGTACTCGCGTTACGCATGGTCGAATCCCATTGGCTACCTCTATAACCTCTAGGAGGGTCTGCCTAGGCTGCCTTGAACGTTCCTCGGGTATTCTGGGGGTTTGAACTCGTGACCTGCATAGCTGCACGAACGACTTAGCAAATTGTTCGCTTGCCACTAGACCAAACCCCCACGGCCTCATGCATGCAAGCATTAACAAACTATATTTCATTAATTTAACAACTTGTTAAATTAATCTAACTAGACTTGACTAAGTAAAACTAAGTCATTTGATCCTCTCATTATAGAATTGAACCTTATCTCCTTTAATCAAGGGATAAATTCCTAAATCAAGAGAGAAAATAATTGCATCATCTTACAAAGACTTCTAGTTTAATTTTCCATAATTAACTAACTCATGGAGATTAATTAATTAATATTTTAAACTGCTGTTAAGACAAAATTCGTTTTTACTTCCTATAGTTAGACGAGGGACTGCTAAAAATAGGAAGGGACCCAGAAATGCTATTTTTAGAAGATTCTATTTTTAACAATTTCACCTCTCACTCAATGTGGTCAATGCCTTCACTGGCAAAATTGCTATTTTTAGCAGGTCTATTTTTAGCACATTCTAAATTTAACATTTCTTGTTGCACATTTTTCAACACGATTCATCATATTATGATGACGAAATATTTTGTCACATTGTAACATTAATTTTATGTTTGTTACATTGCAATGTTGATTTTTTGTTTGGCATATTGCAATGTTGATTTTTTGTTTGTCACAATGTGATGTGATTTTTTTGCTCGTCACATGTAATGTCAATTATTGTTCCATCACATTGTGACACCAATTTTAGCTCATTAGATTGCACTATTGATTTTTGTTTGATACATTGTGACGTTGATATTTATTTGTCACAATGCGGTGTCACTTTTCTATCATGGTCGCCTATGGTCAACTATGGTTCACTATGGGTGAACATTGTTGACCATGGTTGTCAATATTTTATATTTAATATTAAGCCTAGTAAACCTAGGTCAACTTAATAAATGTAAGTCACCTTAGTAAACCTAGTTTAACATAGTAAACTTAACAAACCATGGTCAAAGTTAGTATGAGTAAGCATGGTTCGCTAAGGCTAGTTGTGGTTGACTAAGATTAACTATGGTCAACCATTGTTGACTATAATTAAATATGGTCAACTAGAATGGATTAAGCATAGTTAACTATAGTTGACTATTTTTCATAAAGATTTTCATGTTACTAATAAACCTTAATATTACTATAATTAATAAACCCTAAACCTAAGAGAAAGTGGGGATATCTTCATCTAAACTCTAAACCTTATGGAATGTGGGGATGTCTTCATCTAAACATCATAAAGAAGAGACACACTTTCCAACTTTTGTCTCAAAGAAATTAACATTGAATTGATCATTAAAAAAAATGAGTGTAGTTGGAAATGTAATAGATGGAGCATACACCATTGTTTCGCTGATCAAAATTACATTGTTTCGTACTATGTTGTTATGAAATTGGTTAGGATTTGTTGGTATAAAACTCTTTTTCGTAGGATGCAGAAAAAAATTGTCATCAAGTACTAGTACAAGTAAGATGTGGGAGATCCAAATTCGAAAATGGTGAATTTGTTTGCTAATTTATAAATAATCCTCCCAAATGACAAGGGGTAAATAATCGTTTGAAATGTCATCACATATCTTTTGCGACAAGTCCTCCATGTGAGAGTGAGAGCGTGACCATTTTCTAACATTTATTTTAAGTGGTTGAGCAAACCATGACTTGAAATTGTAGAGTTGAATGTGGAAGAGGGTGATAATCCGATTAATCCTTGATTCAAAGGCTATGTGATTGTGTCTAGTTAAAATCACACGATCGAATTTGGAGGCATAGAAAAGAGTCGGATAGGATAGAAAATTAATGTGTACGCAACATAATCATATATGGCTACTATATTAGTACGGTAAGCCATTTATAATCATAGTTAAATATAAACAATGTCTTAAAACTTTTTAATAATTTTTAATAATAATATGTGATTTGGTGATGGTGATAGTGATGATGATGGTGGTTATTGTTCACCGAGACCAAATTCGTCTATCTGACCTATAATTTTTTTAGTTTTTAATTGTCTAGCTCCTCATCTTTCTTAGCGAGATTGGTGTTGTAGCTTTCTTTTTTTTCTCTAGGGTCTTCCAACTTCCTTTATCTTGTATCTCTTTCATCTCTTCTGGTTCTTGGAACATTGGTGTCTTAGCTTTACGATCTATTGTGTTCGTCCTTTTGAAGATAGCTGGAGAAGAAGTTTGGTCTAAGAGATCCGCTTTGCTGTTAAATGAAGATTTATTTTCTGTGGTATTCAAATCCTCATAACTGTTGATGCTTGAGGGGTTGTCGAGTTCACGTTTTTGTTGTTGGGCGGGGCTTTCTCCCTGTTTGTCTTGAGAGTTGTTTCTCTCTTCCCCGATTTCTTGTGATTCAGAATTTTCTCTAGAGTATTCTTCTTTGATGACAGTGTAGTGTTCTTTTTCTGCTCCTTCCCACCATGTAGATCTGTGGTGGTTTTTTCTAGCCGAATTTTATTTGTTATGTTACATATAAGAATATAGAGTAGTAATAGAGAAGGTAGAGTTCACACGAACGCACAAGATATAATTCATTAACTAAGTTAAAGTAGCTTTTGATATTGAGAAATTAAATTAATGTAGATGATGAAAAATCGTTTAAATAGTGTTGTAAATTTAACGGATATTCAAATTATTAAAGATGACATAAAATTGCTTAAATAAATGTTAGTTTATGTGATTTCAATTATAATTTTTGAACATTTGTATAAATTATTATTAATTATAATTTTTACAATTAATAGCAACATTACTTTCAGCTAAACTAAAGAAAGAAACCTAAAAAATAATGAAGTAATATGAGATCACATATGATTAGAGCTAATTAAAATCAAAAGGATCAGTGATAAAACTAACCGTGAGGGTTATTATTGTGCAACGATTTTGCTGAACCTTCTGATGAGAAATTTAAATAATTTCAGCAAACGTTAGGAGACTACCAGATCAGAAGTCAAAAGATTTTCAACAACCCTTTGGCTGCTGGCTACTAAATTGATGCTATTTTATTCACACTATTCGGTGGAAGGCGTAAAAAATAATCTATAAAATTTTAAATACGGTCTCATTTATATTGATAATCAATCAAATCTGATACGTTCAAAGATGTAACGAGGGATATTATATCCAGTGTGTCATTTTTACGTTGATTAACCTCAGTTGTTGTCATTTCAATTCAATGGAAGGATATTAAGAACATTAACCAACATCTCTGCCCTGTGTAACCCATATCATACAGAGGCACAATATACAATCCAGAGAATCGACCATTAGACCGGAGACGAAGTTCAACGAACAGGGGAATGGCCTAACAAATTCAAAATAAAAAATAAGACCGCACATTAATTGGTCCGCAGGAGGTTGGTGAACCTAGAGTAATTCATCTACCCAACCCTGAATTATTTCAGGGATTTTCCACCATAGCGGAGTGTTACATTTATGCAGCTATCACAACTGCCCGATTAGAGGTGTGTCCTTGTCCGATTGTGCTGTCAGACACCTTTTGGGGATTGGCCCGTACAGATTTGTTACAGATATCTCTTCGCTGAGAGTAATGGCTAGTGTTATTTCCACCTCTATAGAAATATTAATGTACTTTTAAAAAGACTTTAAGGACAGTGTTGGGAAATGGGTTCTACATCGGCTTTGGCTGTCAACCTGTGTGCATCATTTCTCCGGCTAACAAATTCCGATTATGTGTTCATCAACCATGGCTTATGTCGATGCCACATGATCCACCATACACATGCTTATGTCGACGCCACATGATCCACCATACACATGATTATGTCGATACCACATGATCCACCATGCGCATGATAGATCCCAGTAATTGTGTTGACAGTACGCCATGCGTTTGGAGGTTATGGCATAGATCATACATGAGGTTGTGCGCGGGTGAATAAAATTCAAATCTGAAATCGCATGCCATGCGTTTGGAGGTTATGGCATACATGAGGTTGTGCGCTGGCGAATAAAATTCAAATTTCAAATCGCTCTGGAAAGCCAACATATATATCCGCTACTTGCTGTAATCCGTTCTGTAATTTACAGTTTCAGTATCCAGTCCAAAATACTTTCACTTTTAGAGATTCTTGAATTGCAATGGCGATCCCCTTGCTACTGCTGCTTTTCTCAGTTTTGGGGAATGGAGATGATTACATGCCAGAGCCAGCGCTGGATAGCAGAGAGCAAGAAGCGGTCTACAAGGTTCTGGAAGCCGTCAATTCTCATATCGACTGGAGAGGCTTCTTTCCTGATAATCTCTGCACTGGCTGACCGCACGGCGTCGTTTGCGATTTGGACGCCCATGACAGTAAGCGACACATCGTGGAATTGAACTTGCGTTGGGTATTCGACACTGCAAACAATCCCCCCTGTGGGAGAAATGCATCATTTAGCCCTTACCTGGTTTCGATACTGTGCCTGTGCGAGCTCTTCTTCTACAGGTGCTTTATGTACAAGATCTTGACAATTCTCTCCTTCGTCTGGGTTCAATGCATTCGTTTCTCACTGAGCTCTGGCGTGATTGGTCTGAAAGATTCATTTTGTTCTCTCAGGCCAGCCAGATTCTAAAGTTGTTAATATTTGAGATTTTCAATTATTCATGTCGGGATCGTTCTTAATATTTGAAATATTATTCAATTATTCGTGATCGAATTGCTCTTAAAGCTTGGGTGCAGGTGGGCGCGAGTTTATTTATAGTATTTTATTTCTCCCATTGAAGCCAAGCCGCTTTGAGAAAGCATTTATCATGTAGGGAAGTTTCCTCATGTTGTTGCTTTATATAATTTACTGACATCTCAGAGAAATCTCTCCACAACTTTGTTGAAGCATGTTTATTTTGGCATTATAAGATTCATATACGAATTTTGTGGACAGTCATCGGCTGTATAGTTTACGTTTGAGCATTATATTATATAAGTTTGAATAGGTATTATCAAGCTCTGTCTCTCTATATTTTTTAAATTTAAAGCATTAAAAGTGCATCAGAGAACATAGTGGTGTGGTTTATTTTTTAGATGCAGCCAGCAGAAGGGAGCAATAAAGAATATATGTTATATTAAATATACAGTGCATAAATTAAACTTTTATATAACTTGCAATAGTAATCTCATCATTAAATGAGCATTTATGATGGCTTGTCTTCTACATGATTCTAAATCGTTCCTTCTATAGTGAAGTCCATAAAGCATTAAAGTCACGCATTCTATAGTGAAGTCCATAAAGCATTAAATGAGCATTCTGTACTCGATTCTAAATCGTTCCTTCACGTTATCTTCGGTTTTTTAAATTGATATCGAAATTTCATTGGACCGGATAGGAATTGCAAATTTAAGTTATTATTTTTTAATTTTTAAATGGATTTAATATGTATTAAAATGGTTTATTTGATTTGTTATTATTGTGTATTTTTATTAATTTTAAAGTTTGATTAAATTTTATTTGAATTATGTATTTGAGTTGTTGAGTTTTTCAGGAAGAAAAAGTTGTATATATTCATAAAAGAAGAATTACATATTGCAGATACCAAAAGCATATGCAGAAACGTGGACCACGCCACAGACAGAAATACTCCAAATGAAGTATCGAGATATGCCCTCTGACAGGGCAGCAAATAAAGGTATAAACCCCAGAAAAACTGCTTAACAATGCCCAATATATTGCGCCCCCGAAAAAACAGTCCTGAAGAGACAACCCACGTAAAAGTTGCAGAAGAACAAAGCAACAAGTAGAAAAGCTTATGTGGAAAGAAAATGAGAACAAAAAGGGCTAGATCTGTCTGCCCAAAACAAAAGGAGAGGCACGAAATGAGGAAGAGAGCAGCAAAATTAGCCACTCCTTCCCCACCCCCTCAAACTCTCCACCCGAATAAGATGAAAAACAGAGGTAGAAATATTGTCTCAATCCTCCACATTTGCTTGCAGAAAAAAGACTAGTGGGAACATCCATAGTTGCGGCATGAAACAGGGCAGTGCGCCTTGCTCCCTCAACACTCCAAAGGATATGCCGCAGCCAAAACAAATCCAAGCTACTACCGTGCAGGAAACCCACTGTAGCATAGGCGGAGTAGGGGGAAGAGGCGGCAAGGGCAGCCACCTCACCCCCGCTCAGAGAAAATTAAAAGATCAGAAGATGAACTGATTCTGGAGGAGAAAAACAACACACGAAGTAGCCGGAGAAAACCTCTCCGTTCGCCTCTGCCGCTCGCCCCTAGAGAGCCCCCACCCACGCCGCTGCCAAGGAAGAGCTAAGCAAGCAAGTCAAGGACGAAGGAGAAAAACTCGCCGCTCGCCTCTGGTGAAACCCTCACTGCTCGCCTCTAGGGAGCCCACACCCAAGCGACTGCCAAGGATGAACTGTACCTATGCCTGCAAGACGAGGACTGGGGAGAAGAACTGTGTGGAGTCATCGCCGAAACCCTCGCTGCTTGCCTTGCACCGCTCGCCTCAAGAGATCCCGCACCCTCGCCGTTGTCAACGAAGAACTGTCCCTGCAAGACAAGGACAAGAAACCCACGCTGCTCTCCACCATTTTGAATTTATTTATGCATTGAAAAATATAATTTAAATAAAAAAAGATTATCATTTCACTCACAATTACACCATTCTATTTTAATGAAAAACAAAATTATAAAATACTCAAATTATGTCTTTTCTTGAACATTGTAGTCATATTTTGATGTTTTTGTGTGAATGTGATATTTATTTTAATTTTGTCGATTAGATTTCACTCTCTTTGTTGATGAATATTGTTGGCCTCTCTTTCGACCATTTGCTGATGAATATTGTTGGCCTCTCCACCCACTTTAAAGTGTCAAGGTGAGATTTTATGTGATTCAAGAGCATCTTAGGGAACCTATTTTTTATTACACTGAAGGGATCATGAAATCTCCAAAGGGAAATATATTTGTCTCCAAATAATTTGTATAAAATTAGGAAATTTCATGTAAATTCAAGTTTCCATAATCTAGAAAAGTCTTGGCCAATTGGTTGATAGTTTGTTTTAGTGAGATGGTATTATGACCAAGTGGGCCTTCGTGAAAGTGACAAGTGCCATGTTGAAGTGTTAGTAGTTTGGGACTGATGTCCAATCTAGGTTTGTTCTATTTGGATATTTTCTAGTGAGTAGGAAGATATGCATCCATGTACAATTAGAGTTCTTAGGATATCGGGAAGATTAGGGAAAAAACAACTCGATAGAAAAGATCAAGAAAATTAGGGAGAGGTATTTCAGGAAGGAGCACAGGATCCCTGTAGTTCAACTATGAAGGCTATACCATACTCCTTTGTAGATACATAGAATCTAATTTTGTTTCTAGTTATTCCCTTTGTAAGGTGGGTGAGTGTCTTTGTGTGTGCACACTCCTAAATTTAGATGAGAGGGAAAATAACTATGCGATGAGGCTAGATATCAGTTAAGGGTTCAAAGGACCAAATTGAAATTTGAGTAAAGCTTGGCGAGCAGTAAGCCCGTGTATTTCAGGGTTCATCCCGAGAATTATGGGATTCATAATAAATTTGAGGACTGACCTATCTTTGGCTCAAACCGATGGGAGGCCAAATGAATCGACGTAAGATCGAATGCATAGGAAACAACAATGATCCATAGTGAACAACTCTCATCAAGAGCGTATTTGAAGTTCACTGAGTTCGGTACATTCAACCATGTCATCCCAATTATGGTGCATGAAATTAATCACTAGTGTTGAACAAGTTACTATTAGTTTATAATGATTTTGTCATTAGAGATCAAGTTTCGAAAGGGAGAATAACCATTATTATGGATCCCCCCTCATTGCTAACATCAAGGATCACCCCTTGCAATCAATGGGAGTCATTGCTTCGCTTCCAACTAATTTTTGTAGTCTAATAAACCTCATGGAACCTCAAGACAAAACTATGAGTATTGACCCACCCCCCTTGATTGATGTCACAAGGGGAGGCCCCCCATAATTCATGTCTATTATTTAAGTTAATCATATACGTAGGACCAAAGTGCCATGTGGTAGGTAATTACACCATGTTTTCGGCTATGGATTAATGAGAGTTAAAAATGGTCCCTGAATCAAGGCCCACGACAAATGTGCACCTAGTTTGTGAGGTTTTAGAAGTCGAAAATAGACATAGGGGGTCTCCTTGATGTGAAGTCCCAATTAGACTGCACATCATTTGGAGTAGGAGGCCCAATCAGAATATGATTGATTGCCAAATATGTGGTCTTAACGATTGTGATAACATAAACAACACACATTCAACAAGATACATACTAAAGAAAAAAAATTACTTCGTTAGCATTAGTGTAAATAAAACAACATACATAACAAATATATAAAGAATAGTCTTACTACATCTAAGACGTATGCATGAAGGCATGCTAGTTATGAGAGCTTGTTAGTATAAAGTTAAAGTTCCAAGCATATGATTACACTGATAAGACACTATCCCTAGTAGTGGAACATGAAGTCAACACTTGCTTCTCCAAATAATGACATTCCTCCTATGATAGACTAGAGAAGCCAAGGCTCTAAATCTCTAGTTCAAATCCTTTTGCTTGAGTTATGAGTGTTTATTTATAACAAATAAGATGACTCTTAATCTCCCTTTGTGGCCTTTGAGATTCCCTCATGAATCTTGGACTTATTTTGTATTTACTCTAACTAATGAATTTTTATAGTCCACATCTAAGTCTTAGACTTCGACTCACATATTTACTATCAAATACAATGAGACAAAAACCCATATAGGAAAAAATGGGTAGAGCCTAAGACGACAAGCCTAATTAGGAAAAATAGATACATTAATGTTGAGTTTGAGGAAACTCTAATTTAAAAACTTCAACTTATAATTTTGTGGTTACATATTGATTCCAATCTTTAAACTGTGATTGTATCCTAAAACTTTGCAAGAAGAGTAGGCTGAAAACAAACTTTAGCTTCCATAACATCTGGGTAGATGGTTTTGGATTCAGTTTGTACTTAATTCTCCAATAGGAACAACTTCATTTTTATGTTAGTAGGACCACCTATGTACTTATGCATGTTGTTTCTATTAACTTCCAAGTCTTCTTTGGTAGTGATCTGCTTTAGCTAGCTCAAGTATTCCTTGATCTCCTCCCTCACAATGCTTATGCTTTTTGTCTCTGCAAATGGCCCTAATGAGGGGATCTTGTGTGCTTGAACCAAGGAATATAAAATATTGTACAACCATGCATAAGAAACTAGAAAATCGACCATGAAGGTGGAAAGTTGTTAGTTTCCTAGTATGAGCATTATAAACTTGACCTTTTCCAACTCTGCTTGTTTTCTTGTCTTCCTGGCCAATTCTGCTAGTGCACTCTTGTACTTAGTTCCCCCATCATGGATCGTATTAATGTCTGCTTGAAGGAAATTCAAATATTTCACATTTTCTCGCAATTACCTTTACATATCATGTAATGGAACTACTTCTTTATGCAAGGTGACCAACTCCTCATAACGGTGCCTCATAGTGTCTCCCAATGCTTGGATATTTCCATAAATATCTCCTTGAATCTTTTTCAAGCAAGCATGTGCAAAAGGAAACCTTTGATTCTCCTCTTGGAGTTTTTCTATTAGTTGTTTTGCAACTTCTAGATTCTTAGCCATTTTTTTGTTTTCTGCCATAAGGAAATATATATTTTCTTTTAAAACTCTTGCAAAGTTTAAGTTAGTTGTAACAATGGTATCAGGATTCCTTCTGGTGTCAGTGACAATCACCCTTTTGGTGTGAATGGAAGCAACATGTGTTATTTCATTATGGAAATGTTTCTTCCTTTCTTGTACAATTTTTCTTTGGAGCTCATTAAATTTCAAGCTAGAAATATCCATGATCAATTCTTCATCTAGAGGAGAGATTTATTCTTCACCACTTGGGACTTAACCATTTGTAGGGGGACGTGGAGGTGGACTCACGATCTTCTCTGTACTAGGAACGAGGTAAACATTTTGGTTTTTCTTCCCTTATTCTATGTCCATGTCATGGGCTAATATCTACTCCTCAATCTCTTGAACAAGCTCATGATCTTACTTTTTTCTACTCCATTCTTCTTATGGTTGTTTATGCCTTTCTTCTTATACCTACTTAAGTCTAGATTCTTCTTCTTCCTTTCTCTTTATTTCTTCTTGTGCCTACATTTCCTCCAAATTCTTCCTTTCCCTCTCTTCCATCTTATTATCTTTTTCCTTCTGCATCCTTTCTATTTTCCATTGCTTCCTCTTCCTTTCTACTACAATAGATGATTTTAGAATAGCTAGATATACCTTGAACTTTCAACTTTTATCCTCTGTTGGGTTTTGGAAAACCTTCCTCTTATACTTAGTACTTATTTGAGTGTTCTCTTCCGACTTCTTTCTTGTTAGGTGGTAATTATTTTTGGAAATTGCGTTGCAAGGGCCTACTTGATTGCCCAATGCATGTGAGCGAGAGGCATTATAGTGATTCTTCATATTTTCTTCCTTTGACCTAGCATAGGTCCCATATGGTTGTTCAAAGTACAACTTGGCATAATGTTTCTTGCAAACTTCCATTGGATTATACTGATGGAAATCTAGTGTACCAAGCTTGAGGCTCCCCAATTATGTGACTTGAGCATCTGTGACCTTCAAGTTCTTGATCTCGTAAGATCCCACCTACAAGGAAGAGAAGATTTTAGTGCCTTCTTATTCCTTTGTAGTATTGTAGTTAGAACTATGACATGTTGTATGCAACCTCTTGCATGACTGCATTGTCCATGGCATACCTCGACAAGAGATGAGATAGTTTCTAGGAGCCAAACACTGAGCTATTTTCCATCTCGTCAGGGAAACCAATACATAACTTTTGACACTGAATGCATTGCCTCATGAGACATGCAAGGGGATTCTACTTCAAATATCATCTGTTATAAGACCCTAAAGAAGTGATCAGCTAGTTTTTCAAACACTCCTTTCTAGTTGCACTCTGCTAACAATTTGCAATAAATATGGATAAGAGACTTTCTTAGTGTCCATTTCCAATCCCTATGAGGGAAAGAATTGTAAGCACTTATCTCATCTAACAGGTAGGTAGATATGATATTCCCTTCTAGAACAATATGATATAACATGTAAACCCATCCTTCTATAAAGGATTCATTATTATTGAGTTCATAAACTTGGGACCAAAACACTATTGAAACACCTTTTTGAGTGATTTACTCTTGTAATTATCATTTGGATTTTGGAAAAACTTTGTCAGTTCCTTCACTCACACCTTGACCATTTCCTTGGTGTTGAGATAGCCTTTTGTTGCTTAGAAATGAGAGTCAATATGTTGCTCAGGCTTCAAAAAGTGGTAGATCAAGTGTATATCATATGGGTAGTATGAGGCAAGATGATGCCCACTAGTGTTTTTTAAATACATGCTCTTGGTATCTAATCATTGCAGGAACCATTTGATGACATCTACACATGATAAGACTCGGAATCTACAAGCAACCTTGTGAAGATTTGGTCATTGGATGTTGATGTATACCCGCCTATATTTTATATCTGCCTTAAATTTTGTAACAGTGAATTCATCCTTAATGATATTCCTTATGATATTAGAGACCTTCTCAATGTACAACTGTGTGTCAGGTAGAGTGGGAACTAATGTTGAGGAGCTTTCAATAACTTCCTTGATACTTCCTATTGTAGCCTCCTTTGATGCTGATATCTTGGGAGGCATGATGCTATATGCTGATGAGAGAGAAATATGTTCAAGATTTACAGTACCAGTGGCAAGAGATACATTCATGGCGATAACAAGTTAGCTCTAGCAGATTAGTGCAACAATCAATATTAAAGCAACAAAACAGTGATTGAGGAGACATATTCTGACATATTGTGCTACATGAGGGCACAATAGGCTATGCAATTATACAATGTGTAGTGATAAGTGGGATTTCGCAGTCTTGATTGACAGAGGTTTGGTTTGAGGCTTGGAATTGTGCAATGTACAATCTCATATGGCAGAGGAGCAAGAGGATTGCGCATTGTGCAATCTCCGTGGCTAGTTTGGACCACTGATGGCTGCGATTACATATTGCATTATTGGAGGAGGCCAGTAACTACACATTGCAAAGTGGTAGATGACAAGGACGTGGTTGTCTACTTGGGATTGCACAATGCACAGTTGGAGAAGACATCAAGCATTAAATATGATGTAGTTCATCTGGAGAAGGAATCAAGCTTTAGATCTAGGTATAAGAAAAGGAGAAGTGTAGATCCACCATAGAATGAGTTAGATAAATCACTATCAATGACCATAAATGATCATGTAAAAGGGCAGAACATGGATGCATAAAAAGACCTAGTAGCAGTAACTATTAGTAGGCAAAATGACTTGGGAGGGATGTGACACTTATACAAAAAAAAGACAGATTGAAAAAACACTTATCGAAGGTGGTAATAGTAAGAACACTAGTAAATACAATAATAAATGGCAAAAAAGCCTCTTGCAAACACAAAAGCAACAAAATAGTGATTGAGGAGACATATTCTCACATAGTGTGCTACATGAGGGCACACTAGGCTATGCAATTATACAATGCATAGTGATAAGTGGGATTTCACAGTCTTGATTGATAGAGGTTTGGTTTGAGGCTTGGAATTGTGCAATGTGTAGTCTCATCTAGCAGAGGAGAAAGAGGATTGTGTATTGTGCAATTTCCGTGGCTAGTTTGGACCACTGATGGCTGAGATTACACAATACATTACTCGAGGAGGCCAGTAACTACACATTGAAAAGTGGTAGCTTATAAGGAGGTGGTTCTCTACTTGGGATTGCACAATGCACAATTGGAGAAGAGATTAGGCCTTAAAGATGATGTAGTTCATCTAGAGAAGGAATCAAGCTTTAGATTTAGGTATAAAGAAAGGACAAGTGTAGATCCACCATAGAATGAGTTAGATAAATCAATATCAATGACCATAAATGATCATGTGAAGGGTAGAACATGGATGCATAAAAAGACCTAGTAGCAGTAATTGTTGGTAGGCAAAATGACTTGGGAGGGATGCAACACTTGTACAAAAAAAAGACATACTGAAAAAACACTTATAAAAGGAGGTAATAGTAAGAACACTAGTAAATACAATAATAAATGGGAAAAGAGCCTCTTGCAAACACAAAATAAACACTTTAAAACTTACTCGTAAAAGAGTTGCAAACAAAATACAAAGCTCCTTGAACTGGTGGGTATGGATAGAGATCCAATGTCGAATGTGAAAATGTTCTCTACAAGTCTCTCTGATATATGTTTACCACCATGGGATTAGGGTTAGGGTTTTTGACACTCATGCCCAAAATCAAGGAGAAAGTGACACTTGTCCATAGACCAAATATTGAAACTTATGCCACATGGTCAAAGAGGAATGCACATTCCACATTTTCTAGGGACATGTAGTTGGATTGTTTTGGAAGATTGCCCTATCCATTGGAAGAAAGGACTACACAATTCCCAGTGACAAAGTATTTCACATTTCTAACTGTAGAGAAGGATTGCACATTTTGTTTGCTTAGTGACTTCCTGATTCAGAGGATTTCACAGTTCACTTCCTTAAGGAATTGCATAATGTTCAACGACAAAGGATTGCATAGTTCCAAGAATCACGAAATAAGAGAGAAGAAATTGTCTTTGAAAAAAGCTAAAGGATCCTATTTGATTTGGCCTAGATGCCTACCTCTTACTTCAAGGATAATGAGAAGCTAGGTGACTCATCTAGCTTTATTTCTTGGAATATCAAGTTGAGAGTCATACCGGATGACAACGATGTCTTGGAATATGTGCAAGGAAAGCTACTTGAACCTCCAGTGAATGCTTCTATTACTATCAAATCCAGGTACAAGAAAGGTGACCTCAAAGCTATAAAACTTCTCATTCATGGTTTGCAAGATCATTTACTTGTTTATGTTGGTAATTTGAAGAGTTCTAAAGACATTTATGATAAGTTGGTAAGGATGCATGACAAGTCAAAATTTTGAATCATATACTCTCCTTAATAATAAGCTCAAGGAATTTAATATGAATAAGGTGGAATCTTTTCAATCCTATATCACCGAGGTATCTCAACTAAGGGATCAAATACAGATTGCTGGTGAGAATATATTTGATAGAGAGTTGGTAATGATCTCTTTTTAAGGTATTCCTCTAATCTAGAAACCCTCCATCACTGCTATAAGCAGTAACAATAGACTCCCGACATTTTATGATCTCGTTAGAAAATGAACTCAAGAAGAAACCAGGATCATTTCCCGAGGACAATTTCCGTATATGCGCATATCTTTCGTATATGCACAATTTCCATATATGCGAAATTTTTGTATATGCAATTTGTGCATATACGATGTAGATACATGAACGAAGATATGTACAAATTCCATATACAGTAATTTCGCATATATGGAAATTGTGCATATACAGAAGATATTCGCATATACGGAAATTGCACATATACGGAAGATATACGCATATAAGGAAATTGTGCATATACGGAAGATATGCACATATCTTCCATATATCTCTAACTTTCCTGTATGAAACTTAGAGATATACGGAAGATATATATGTGCATATCTTTTGTATATGCACAACGTTTATGTATCTGCATTGTATATGCGCAAATTCCATATACAGAAATTGTGCATATACAAAAATTGTACATATACGGAAGATATGTGCATATCTTCCGTATATACACAATTTCTGTATATGGAATTTTCGCATATACGATGCAAATACATAAACGACGAGCATATACGGAAGATATGCACATACAGGAAAGTTAGAGATATACGGAAGATATGCACATATCTTACGTATATGCACAATTTCTGTATATGCGCAATTTTTGTATATGGAATTTGCACATATACGATGCAGATACATAAACAACGTGCATATACGGAAGATATGTACATACATGAAAGTTAGGGATATACGGAAGATATACGTATATCTTCTATATATGCGCAATTTCCATATATGCACATATTCTCCGTATATGCACAATTTCCATATATGCGAAATTTTTGTATATGGAATTTGTGCATATATGATGTAGATACATAAATGACGTGCATTTACGGAAGATATGCACATACAGGAAAGTTAGAGATGTACAGAAGATATGCGCATATCTTCCGTATATGCACCATTTCCGTATATGCGCATATCTTCCGTATATGCACAATTTCTGTATATGCGAAATTTTTGTATATGGAATTTTTACATATCTTCGTTCATGTATCTGCATCATATATGCGCAAATTCCATATACGGAAATTGTGCATATACGGAAGATATGCGCATATTTTCCGTATATCCCTAGCTTTCCTATATGTGCATATCTTCCGTATATGCATGTCGTTTATGTTTCTCCATAGTATATGCGCAAATTCCATATACAAAAATTGCGCATATACGAAAATTGTGCATATACGGAAGATATGCGCATATCTTCCATATATGCACAATTTTCGTATATGCGAAATTTCTGTATATGGAATTTGCACATATAGGATGTAGAAAATAAACGACGTGTATATACAGAAGATATGCACATACAGGAAAGTTAGGGATATACGGAAGATATGCACATATCTTCCGTATATGCGCAGTTTCCGTATATGCGCATATCTTCCGTATATGCACAATTTCCATAGATGCACAATTTTTGTATATGGAATTTGTACCTATCTTCGTTCATGTATCTACATCGTATATGCATAAATTCCATATACAAAAATTTCGCATATACAGAAATTGTGCATATACGGAAGATATGCGCATATACAGAGGATATGCGCATATCTTCTGTATATCTCTAACATTCCTGTATGTGCATTTCTTCCATATATGCACATCGTCTATGTATTTGCATCGTATATGTGCAAATTCCATAAATAGAAATTGTGCATATATGGAAGATATGCGCATATCTTCTGTATCTGCACAATTTCCATATATGCGAAATTTCTGTATATGAAATTTGCACATATACAATGCAGATACATAAACAACGTATATATATGGAAGAGATGCACATACATGGAAGTTAGGGATATACGAAAGATATGCGCATATCTTCCGTATATGCGCAATTTCCGTATATGTGCATATCTTTTGTATATACACAATCTCTGTATATGCAAAATTTCTGTCTATGGAATTTCCACATATGCGATTCAGATACATAAACGACGTACATATACAAAAAATATGCACATTAAGGAAAGTTAGGGATATACGGAAGATATGCGCATATCTTCCGTATATGCGCAATTTCTGTATATGTTCATATCTTCCGTATATGCACAATTTTCGTATATGCGCAATTTCTATATATGGAATCTACACATATACGATGCAGATACATGAACGAAGATATGTACAAATTCCATGTACAGAAATTTCGCATATACGGAAATTGTGCATATACGGAAGATATGTGCATATACGGAAATTGCGCATATATGGAAGATATGCGCATATCATCCGTATATCCCTAACTTTCATGTATGTGCATATATTTTGTATATGCACGTCGTTTATATATCTGCATTATATATGCGCATATTCCATATATAGAAATTGAGCATATACGGAAATTGTGCATATACGGAAGATATACGCATATCTTCCGTATATGCACAATTTCCGTATATGCATAATTTCTGGCGTATATCTTCCGTATATGCACAATTTCCGTATATGCACAATTTCTGTATATGGAATTTGCACATATATGATGCAGATACATAAACAACGTGCATATACGGAAGATATGCACATACATGAAAGTTAGGAATATATGAAAGATATGCGCATATCTTTCGTATATGCCCAATTTCCGTATATGTGCATATCTTCCGTATATGCACAATTTATGTATATGGAATTTGTACATACACAATGCAGATACATGAACGAAGATATGTACAAATTTCATATACAGAAATTGTATATGCACAATTTCTGTATATGGAATTTATACATATATTCGTTCATGTATCTGCATCATATATGCACAAATTCCATATACAGAAATTGTGCATATACGAAAGATATGCGCATATACGGAAATTACGCATATACAAAAGATATGTGCATATCTTCCGTATGTCCCTAATTTTCCTGTATATGCATATCTTCCGTATATTCACGTCGTTTATGTATCTCCATCATATATGTGCAAATTCTATATACATAAATTTCACATATACGGAAATTGTGCATATACAGAAGATATGCGAATATAAAGAAAGTTAGGGATATATGGAAGATATGCGCATATCTTCCGTATATCCGTAACTTTCCTGTATGTGCATATATTCCGTATATGCACGTTGTTTATGTATCTGCATCGTATATGCACAAATTTCATATACAAAAATTGTGCATATACGGAAATTGTGCATATACGGAAGATATGCGCATATCTTCCGTATATGCGAAATTTCTGTATATGATATTTGCGCATATACGATGCAGATACATAAACGACGTATATATACAGAAGATACACATATATAGGAAAGTTAGGGATATACCGAAGATATGCACATATCTTCCGTATATGCACAATTTCCGTATATACGCAATTTTTGTATATGGAATTTGTACCTATCTTCGTTCATGTATCTACATTGTATATGCGCAAATTCCATATACAGAAATTTCGCATATATAGAAATTGTGCATATACGAAAGATATGCGCATATACGGAAATTGCGCATATCTTCTGTATATACCTGAATTTCTTGTATGTCCATATCTTCCATATATGCACATCCTTTATGTATCTGCATCGTATACGCGCAAATTCCATATACGAGAATTGTGCATATGCGGAAGATATGCGCATATCTTCCGTATATGCACAAATTTCATATATGCGAAATTTCTGTATATGGAATTTGCGCATATATGATGCATATACATAAACGACGTGCATATACAGAAGATATGCAGATACAGGAAAGTTAGGGATATACGGAAGATATGCGCATATTTTCTCTATATGTGCAATTTCCGTATATGCGAAATTTTTGTATATCGAATTTGTACATATCTTCGTTCATGTACCTGCATCGTATATGTGCAAATTCCATATACAGAAATTACGCATATACGGAAATTGTGCATATACGGAAGATATGCACATATCTTCCGTATATCCCTAATTTCCCTGTATGTGCATATCTTCTGTATATGCACATCGTTTATATATCTACATCGTATATACGCAAATTACATATACAGAAATTGTGCATATACGAAAGATATGCGCATATCTTTCGTATATGCACAATTTCCATATATGCGCAATTTCTGTATATGGAATTTGCGTATATACGATATATATACATAAACGACGTACATATACGGAAGATATACAGATACAGGAAAGTTAGGGATATACAAAAGATATGTGCATATCTTCCGTATATGCGCAATTTCCATATATGCACATATCTTTCGTATATGCGTATATCTTTTGTATATGCGAAATTTCTGTATATGGAATTTGTACGTATCTTCGTTCATATATCTACATCGTATATTCACAAATTCCATATACAAAAATTGCGCATATACGGAAGTTATGCGCATATCTTTCGTATATCCCTAACTTTCCTATATGTGCATATCTTCCGTATATGCACATCGTTTATGTAATTGCATCGTATATGCGCAAATTCCATATACAGAAATTTCACATATACGGAAATTGTGCATAAACGGAAGATATGCACACGTATATGCACAATTTCTGTATATGCGCAATTTTTGTATATGGAATTTGCACATATACGATGCAGATACATAAACGATGTGCATATACGGAAGATATGCACATACATGAAAGTTAGGGATATACAAAAGATATGCGCATATCTTTCGTATATGCACAATTTCCATATATGCGCATATCTTTCGTATATGCAGAATTTCCGTATATATGAAATTTCTGTATATGGAATTTGTACATATCTTCAATTGTGGGAAGACCAACTCTTTGACATCCTTGTTATGGTTGACGGTTGCAAACTAATGCCAAGATTGGTAGTCCGCGATGATGTCCATGTACTCTGTGGTGACATCCTTCTAGAAATGAACTCTTGCCTCTGTTGCATTCGAGTACACTGAATTGAAAATCATAAATCCAAATTGGTAGAAAGAGGCCTTACACAACAACATAGAGTACATTATGACATAAACTTCACCCAAATAGCAAGGTTGGATACTGTCGTAATAGTATTAGAAATAACAAGAAGAAATCATTGGGCATTTTACCAAATGGATGTCAAATCAGCATTTTTAAATGGGATCTTGAAGGAAGAATTTTATATAGATCAACCTCTAGGATATGAAGTCAAGGGTTAAGAGTTGAAAGTTTACAAGCTAAAAAAGGCTTTGAATGGTTTAAAATAAGCCCCAAGAGCATGGCACAATATAATTGATTTTTATATGATCAACAAAAGATTCAAACATAGAATTAATGGACTCACTATCTATACAAAAACAACTCTGCAAGGTAGTATTTTGATTGCTGGCATTTCTGTTGATGATAATATTTACACATAAAATTTGTAGCTTGAGTATTGTCAAATAGATTTGGAGAAGGAATTTGAGATGACCAATCTTCATCACATGAAATATTTTCTTCAAATAGAAGTTGAATGGTTTGAAAATGGAATTTTCATTTGTCAAATAAAGTATCCAAGATACATATTGACAAGGTTCGGGATGAGTGAATGCAAGCTAACACCAATCGTACCAAGAACCAAGTTGAACAAAGATAACATTAGTCCAACATTTAATTCCACTTTGTACAATTATCTAGTAGGAAACCTAATATATCTCACAACAAGAAGGCTTGACATAATGCATTTAGTCAACATTATATCCAAGTTTCGAGAGTCACCAAAAGAAACCCATTAGAAAGTAGGAACCTCATTGGACATAGCTCTTGGGAACCTCATTGGACATTGAAGAAAAGGATGAATTCATCAAGGACAAGGCTCATCATACAAAAAGGAAACATCTACCAAATGGGCATATATAAAATCCTCAAGATTCTCTGAAGGAATCCTCATCGTAGGGTTCACTTATCTAGAAAGGAACCAAGTGTTTCGTCTGGAATTCCAACTTATGGAATTCATGAGATGATTGTTTCATGACATGAGAAAATGAAGTAGATCAAGGGATTGAAGATATTTTCAACCAAGGAATTTGTTGGAAGAAGCCTAGATGACCTAAAGGTAAAATGAGGTATGTATGCTTGTGTTTAATATTATAATGTCATTTCATATGGTTGTAGGTAACATGGATCATTACTTCTATCTTGAGAAGCATGATCAAGAGAAAAAGGATCTCCTCCTCTGAAAGGATGCAGGAAGGCATAAGTCACACTAGATGAAATAAACATAATATGTCCTCATATGAAGTATGAGGTGGTTAACCACAATGAAGAAACTCTGATTGAAAGCTCCTGGGAATGGAATGTGTGAGAAAGGAAGAGATCATGAGATATGCAACCCTGATGAAGGAAATCAACATCCAAAATACCAAGAAGATTTGACAAGGAAATCTCTTGGAAAGATATGAAGACTCTTATGGAATTCTAAAAACGATGGAGATCGTTGATTATGGATGTATTTCAGAGATGTGTCAACATGTATGCAGGATTCTGGTACCTGCAGAAATATGTCATGATGAGGAGCCGTCTTGAAAGGTACAATTTGATTTTAATGTTATGTTTTGATTTCTTGAATAATATACAGATGAGTTCATGCAAGGTTACTGGAAAAAGAGTTGTAAGTACAAGTAAAACTATAATTCACGTGGAGGATGGAAATTCCTGAAATAAACATGATAAGGAAGAAGTAGCCATATGATGAAGGTTCCAAATATGTATCAAGAACTCCACTTTCCATGAAGAAAGGAATGACATGATGAACCAAGAAGAAGCTCGACTGAATTTCATGACATCAAGGAAATTGATAAAGCAGCTGAAGGACCCACGAATAAGAATCTACTAATGAAAAAGAGAGTCCCTAGTTAAGAGGGGGAACTGCAAAGTCCCTAATTGAGAGGGAGCTTGGGCAAGTTCCTGGTCAGAGGGAACTTGGGTGCATTCCTTTATAGGAATGGGCATATCCTCCCTAGTTAAAAGGGAGATATATACACAATGTAGGTTTTAACCCCGTACAGAAATTACCTGCATACGAATTCTAAATCACAGAAAAATAAACAATGCGAGAGCATAACACATAAAACACATATACACAGAGATTTCTCACTGGATCCCAAAATCGGGACTACCAGTTTGATTTTTCATTATATTCCTTTCAATGTTACAATACATATTTATACATGTCGAAGCATCCAATACCATGGACCGAAAACCATCGCGTCCAAAACCATGGATCGAAAACCATAGGTAGGTTCTCCCAATCTAATATAGGGTCCAAAAAAAATTTCTCGGGGCACTGCCCCGAACCCCCTAGAGGGGGGCTACCTGCCCCCCTCAAACCTCCTGGTTCACTACATAGGTTAGTCGTGGAAAGAATATAACACAACCCAACAATCTCCCACTTGTTGTTTTCTTTCCACAAGGGGCCACAGGAGAGCTTAGTCATTTTTCCATCCCTGAAACGCCCATTTTTTCTCTACACCAAGAGAACTTCTTAGAGGTCACAAATTTTGTCAATGCATCTGCAGTATTCTTCAAAGTGTCCACATTTACCAGCAACACCTTTTTGTCTTCTATCATATCCCTCACAAAGTGATACTGAACATCAATGT
>APFE031584302.1:170605-184691 GCA_000404065.3 Pinus taeda
GCCCTGAACCCCGTAGAGGGGGGCTACCCGTCCCACTCAAACCCCCTAGATAGGGGGGGCCGCCACCCCCCCTATGACCCCCCCGATGCACAATCGATGCAACTAAGGGGGGGCTCCGCCCCCCCTCTAACCCCCCGTTTCACTACGTAGGCTAGTCGTGGAAAGAATATAACACAACCCAACACACAACATTCTTGTCTTCACCTGGGAAGAAAGAATGGGAGGATTGGGTAATCATTTGGCATCTGATTCTCTTTGAGGATGTGTAGGGAATCCAAGATAAGTGTAGGCAAGAGGATTGATATTATTTGAGGGTTGGGAATCCAAGATAAGAATAGTACTAGAAGGTCATACTTAGTGAACACTCAGGTGGGTATGTACCTTGAGAGACAATGATGAAGGTGTCTATAATCATTGGTCTCGCCAATGTTGTGCTCTGATCTAATGAGAGATAGAGTTGGTAGTCAAGGCCTTGATGTGGAAACAATGTTGGTTACTATGATGCTATACAAATGGGTTATCAATCCGATTCTTCTTATGAGAAATTATTCAAATTAAGAATGACCAAGTACCATCATGACATTGTAATTATAATTTTTGTAAAATGAATTTATTATTCCTTGTTGCATGGGTTTCATGAGAAAGAGGTCTATTATTTAGTGGCTCCCATTGAGAGAATTAGGATGTCAAAGAGTCAATGTCATGTGTAGTGTATACAAGTCTAGAACAACCCTCCAAGACAAGAAAAATCTTCTTGAAGACATCAACAAGCTAAACAATGTAAATTTCAGTCATGTCGCCCTCAAAATGATCTTGGTATTCATCAATTGTAATCTCTATAAGAAGAATTATTTTATTGTTCAAATTGTTTGGAAAATCCATCTTAAAGTGTCCAAATTCATTGCATCCAAATCATTGAAACTTGGACATGTCTTGCTTCTTCTTGGACTTTCAAAACTTTCCCTTCTTCAACTTCTTGGTTCTTGCAATGAAGGCTTGAGACTACTCATTTGATTCGATGTCATCCTTTGCCTTAATCCTAGTTTCTTTCATGATGCATTGAGCCCACAAATCATCAACAAGGACTCCAAGTGTTTCTTTTGTAAAAAGAAGGGACACATGAAGAAGGAATGCGCCAAATTTCAGAAATGGCTTGCGGACAAAGGTAATCCAATCTCGTTTGTTTGTTATGAATGTAATATGGTTAATCTCAATATTAAAACCTGGTGGATTGATTCTGGATCAACAATTAACATTTCGAATTCCTTGCAGGGTTTGCAAAGCCTAAGGAAGCTAATGGGAAGTGAGCAAAGCATCTTATCAGGAAACAAGATGGGCTCGCATGTGGAAGTTATAGGAACATGCTATTTAAATTAAAGTAGTGGCGTCGTTTTAGAATTAGAAAAGACCTCTTATGTTCCAAGTTTTTTTAGAAACTTGATTTCAGTTTTAAGGCTTGTACATTTTTGGATATTCGTTTAAATTTTCAGAAACATCTTTCAGTTTATTTTATAAATCTGATTGTGTTGGGAATGGTATTTTGTCTAATGGTCTTTACAAAATTAATTTACAAAACAATGTCACTTATGATTCAATGCATGTTCACACTGGCACTAAAAGATGTGTTATTAATGAATATTCCTCTAAATTATGGCACCGAAGACTAGGACATTTCTCCATAGAAAGAATTAAAAGATTGGTAAATGAAGGGGTACTTAATACTCTATATTTTACTGATTTTGAGACTTGTGTGGATTGCATAAAGGGAAAGCAGACCAACAAGTCAAAGAAAGGTGCCAATAGCAGTTCAGACATATTATAGATCATACATACTGATATATGTAGTCCAAACATGGACTCACATGGTCAGAGATACTTCATCTCTTTTATAGATGATTACTCACAATATATGTATCTCTACATGCTTCATAAAAAGAATGAAGCATTAGATGCCTTCAAGATCTTTAAGGCTGAAGTAGAGAAACAATGCGGCAAGCAAATTAAGATCGTGAGATCAGATAGAGGTGGAGAATATTATGGTAGATACACAGAAGATCGACAAGCACCTAGGCCATTTGCAAAATTTCTTCAAGAGCATGGATTGTTGCCCAATACACCATGCCTGGTTCACCCGACCAGAATGGTGTAGCATAAAGAAGAAACCGAACATTATTGGACATGGTACGGAGTATGCTTAGTAGCTCCAATCTTCCTAAATCCTTGTGGACTAAAGCACTTAAGACGACAGTGTATATATTAATCTGAGTTCCAACCAAGGTTGTTCCTAAAACACCATTTGAATTATGGAAAGGTTGGAAACCGAGTTTGCGACATATGCGCGTTTGGGGATGCCTGTCTAAACTGAGAATATATAATCCACAAGAGAAGAAGCTTGAGCTAAGGACCATTAATGGGTATTTCATTGGATATGCTGAAAGGTCTAAAGGTTACAAATTTTATTATCCATCTCACGGCACTAGGATTGTGGAATCAAGAAATGCAAAGTTTCTTGAAAATGACTTGATCAGTGGGAGCGATCAAACCAGGTACATAGTTTCTAAGAAGGATCATTCAGAATCTCAACCTTCCACCTCAAGTGATAGATTGTTTATAGTTCACAGCACCCCTCAAGTACAAATTGGTGTTGAACAACCAATTGTTGAAGTTCCACAAGCTGCTGACAACATTCAAGTAGATCAGGTATTTCAAGAGTTGCCAAGAACTTTTGAACAACAAGTTGATCCACATACTTCTGAGGAAGATGATGGTACAACATTAAGAAGATCTACTAGACCAAAGAGATCAACAATTCCTGATGATTATTTTGTGTATCTACAAGAATCTGAGTACAACATTGGAGCCGAAAATGACCCCGAGTCCTTTTCACAAGCCATGAGTTGCAAAGAATCGGAATTATGGTACGATGCCATGAAGGAAGAGATGAATTCTATAAAGAGTAATGAAGTCTGGGATCTTGTTGAGTTTCCGAATGGTGCAAAAGCCATTGGATGTAAATGGGTCTTTAAGACTAAGAAAGACTCATTGGCAACATTGAGAGATACAAGGAAAGACTTGTTGCTAAGGGATTCACTCAGAAAGAAGGAATCGATTACACGGAGACTTTCTCTCCTGTATCTAAGAAAGATTCCTTGCGCGTTATTATGGCATTAGTAGCCAATTTTGACTTCGAGTTGCAACAAATGGATGTGAAAATGACATTTCTCAATGGAGATCTAGAGGAGGAGGTTTACATGAAACAACCTGAAGGGTTCCCCTCTAGAGATGGTGAGTTGGTTTGCAAGCTCAAGAAATCCTTATACGATTTTAAACAAGCATCCTGCCAATGGTATTTAAAATTCCATAATCTAATTTCTTCTTTCAGTTTTGTAGAAAATATTATGGATCAATGTATATACCTGAAAGTTAGTGGGAGTAAAATTTGTTTTCTTGTTTTATATGTGGATGACATTTTGCTAGCAACCAATGATAAGGGTTTGTTGCATAAGGTGAAACAATTCCTCTCTAAAAATTTCTATATGAAGGATATGGGTGAGGCATCTTATGTCATTGGCATTAAGATCCATAGAGATAGGTTTCGAGGCATCTTGGGTCTGTCACAGGAAACCTATATTAATAAAATTTTAGAGAGATTTCAGATGAAGGATTGTTCACCAAGTGTAGCTCCCATTGTGAAGGGTGATAGGTTCAATTTGAACCAATGCCCGAAGAACGATTTTGAAAGGGAACAAATGAAGAACATTCCATATGCTTCTGTTGTTGGAAGCCTAATGTATGCTCAGGTCTGCACAAGACCTGACATTGCGTTTGTTGTGGGAATGTTGGGATGATATCAGAGTGATCCAGGTTTAGACCACTAGAGATCTACAAAGAAAGTAATGAGGTGCCTTCAAGGAACCAAAAACTACATGCTTATGTATAGACGGACGGACAATTTGGAAGTAATTGGCTACTCATATTCTAACTTTGCTGGATGTGTTGATTCACGCAAATCAACATCAGGATACATTTTTATGATGGCCGGTGGAGCTGTATCATGGAGGAGTGGCAAGAAAACCTTGATTGCCACTTCCACTATGGAAGTCAAGTTCGTCTCTTGTTTTGAGGCTACTTTACATGGTGTATGGCTTAAGAGTTTCATTTCTGGGCTTAGAATTATGGATTCTATCTGTAAGCCATTGAGAATGTATTGCGACAATTCAGCTGTTGTTTTTATGGCTAAAAACAACAAAAGTGGGAGTCGAAATAAACACATCGACATTAAGTATTTAGCTATAAAGGAATGTGTTAAATAAAAGAAAGTGGTCATTGAGCACATCAGCACTGAGTTGATGATCGATGATCCTTTGACTAAGGGCATGCCACCATTTAAATTCAAGGATCATGTAATGAATATGCGACTTGGTTCCATTATGTAGTTTCTCATTGTATGGACAATGTTATTTTAATGAAATTCTTAATTATTGTGATGTTTTTCTCATATTTATGTGCACCTTAATTTGATTTGAGAAAATTCATCTGTGTAGGACTAAGAATAAACATAAGGTTTATTCATTAAGAAATTGTTGCCACATAAATTATAATAAGAATAAATACATAGTAATACATGGAAGATAATACTTATCATTAGAGGACTTATCGCCATGATTCATGTATCTATTACTTAATACAGATTATCAACGAGTTTTAAGATGAGACATTAAGATTGGAAGTATGGACCAAGTGGGAGAATGTTAAGCTCCTTTACGTTTTCCCAACTGCTGCCTACAATTACGAAAGTAAACTGTAGTCATTTCCTTAATTTCTAGAAACCAACTGCAGTAATTTCCTTAAATTACGGAAATCAACTGCAGTTAATTAATTTCTTGTTGAGAGCTTCTGAAGTGGTCCATTACTCCCTCTAGAGTTCTCTACCATGATTTGTGGAACACTTGACACAGCCAACAAAAGCTTGATGGAAGCTTGGCTATATACACGTCTGTTTGGTCCCCAAGCTCACTATCTCAATCCCCTTCAACTTCACACCATCAAGTCAGAGAAGGCAGAGCTTGGAAGTGCCATACTGATAAGGGATTTCAGGTGAATTTTGTAAATCTAAGAGGCATTGTCCCATGCACTTGATTGCTTCTGGTTTTTACGTCGCTTGTTCTTGACTTCTCCTCCTGCATATTGCCTCCACTCACTGTCATTTCAATACCAAGCCATAACGTGCCTGCTAGTGAAGTGCACCTCATTTAACAGTAGCTAGATGTTAAAGAAGAGATCATTTAGGTTATTTAAATTAACAGTCTCGGACATTCAAGTCTCCTTTTTACTACGTCTGTAAGAAGATTTTATTTTTTGTATAATTACAGAATTCTTTGTCTCCCTTTTATGCATATTTTTCCTTCTCTCTTCAACTGTTATCGTTGATTCTTCTTATACTTTTGGCGTGGATGGATTTTGTGAGAAACGATTGTATTTCTCTGTTAATAATGATACATGGAAACTAGAAAGGTTGATGCTCGGGAAAAGAGCAGCAAGCACAAGAGCTGGACTGAATTGCAGCTCATGGGGTTTGTGGAAAATACAAGAAGAGATTGCTTCAAGCTTAGTAGAAAGTTTTTTTTTTTTTTTGAAATGTGTTTAGCATCAATGGCTGGAGGTATTTTTCTTAGGCATAAAAATTTATTCCGCATTGAAGTTCAGATTTAACATTGTTAAAAAAATTTATTGTTATAAAATAATAGTTATTTATGCTTACATACATATTCATATTTTCAAACTTATCTCATACAATTATGAAATTATCAAATAATAAATGATATCATGTGAATAAATAAATTTATAAAAAATGCCTTCAAATCATTACTTCTAAAAAGAAAGAAAAAATGAGATTAATACATCAACAAAATTTACTAATTAATATAATAACTTTATAAACTTTTTATAAATATAAAAATATATTATAAACTTTTTATAGATATAAAAATAAACCTCTAGAAGTAATAAAAAGGGGAGAAGGTACAGAAAAGATAAGATGCTGCCTCAATTGTAAAACAGTTGACTTGCACTAACAGCCCATTTAATGAGTTCTCATTATGGGAAATGTTTAGGGCTCTAATTCACCTAATTTCAATCTGTATTTTCATTACTGGCACGTTTCTAGCTTATAACGGACATAATTTCAATTTATGATTTCATTACTGAGAAGCTTTCAGTCCTATTGCTGACCCAATTTTGATTTTTGTTTTCATTATGGTATGTTTCCAGGCCTCTAATTAACTCAATTTTCAACTATTTAAACCTTATGAACCCATGCATTTTCTCAATAGGTTAAGAGCACAAGAGCATAGCTGAGTTGTTACAGAACAAAAATGGCTTCTCAGCCTGCCAGTGACCAGAAAGCTGGAGCAGAAATCTACAACAGAAGCGAAATTTGCAGGCAGAAATCCCTGGAATTGCTTGCGGAATTAGGTCTTCCAAAAGGCCTGCTTCCCATTGAGGAGCTTGAAGAATTTGGGTACGTGAGAGAAACGGGCTTTGTGTGGCTGAAGCAGAAGAAGAAGAGTGAGTACCTGTTCAAAAATATTGGGAAAGTGGTACAATATGGTAAAGAGATCAGTTGCTATGTTGAGCATCACAAGATGAAGAAGGTGACTGGAGTGAAGAGCAAGGAACTGATCCTCTGGATCACTGTCTCTGAGATGTCCATTAATGATGCATCCAGTGGTAAGATTTACTTCAAAAGTGCTGCTGGGATTGGGAAATCCTTCCCTGCCAGTGCTTTTGAAACTGAATAGAATGGCAATAGGTAGAAAATCGGTACTGGAAGATTATGATGAGTTGGGCAATTTGTTTTCTGGTTTCTTTGTGTTGATGAATAAACTCTTAGTCAAAGCCCTGCAATGCACCTATCCTTGTTAGCACCTATCCTTGTTAGGGTTAATAATGTAAACAGTTAATTGGGTCAAAGGGCTCAATCCTTTTGGATTATGTGATGTCAATATTACAGATCTGATCTGATGCTGGTCTATATTAATTATATTGCAGTAAGCTTGTTAAGTAATGTGATATTACGAGTTGGGTTTGAAATTTAATAATGTTTATGAAATTGTTATTGAAATAGATTCTTAATTTAATAATGTTCATTAAGTTGTTTGTGAAAGATTTTGAAGCTGTGAGATAATGAAATTTGCCACTATGAAGGGAATGATATATAATTTTTTATTCGTATAAGGAAAAAAAATAATAATAAATTACAATAATTTTATTGTGTAGATTTTTATAAATTATGATAATGATATCATTTGGGGAGTAAATTGTATATTAAATTTTGAAATGTTTTTGGGAATTTGTAGGGTGAATTAAATTAAATAAATATTTAGTATTTAATTTATTAAAAGTAATAATAAATAGTATAGTGGTTTTTTAGAAAAAACCATAATTTTTATTAAGGAAATAAAAATTACATTTTGTAGATATTCATGGTTTCTATGCAGGTCAAGCAAGAAACATGTTTGAGGAAATGAGTACTTCTAAACTATAAGAGTTCTATATATGACTCAGAGCCACATCATGCATAGGTCTATATATGAAACATCATATATAAGAAGAAGGGTCTCCGATAAAAAAATATACATAGCACATCTCAAATGATAAGCAAAAAGTATATAAAAAAAACATTGTATAAGCGACCACAAAAAGTTGTGCAGATCAAACTTAGAAGAAGCATCACGTAGTTGACCAAGAGGCTCCAAAAAAGGCCTACGAGAATAAGAGAAGTTGGAACCCCCACGAACCTCAAAAATTTGTTAGAGACCACGTTCTAGATCTAGGGTTTGTTTGGATAATCTGTCTGCATCTTGATTGTGATCCTTGTATATATGATGACATGAAAAAGATTTAAACGATTTTTTAAGCTACAAAGCATCATTCAGAATAGGAGGTAGAAAAATATTTCAACAGGATTGGATATAGTTCATCCAGTTAACCGCAATCATATAATCGCCAAATAGCTAAATATGAGTAACCCCCCACTCAATAGCAAAAGTAAGGAGATTTCTACAAGACAAAAGTTCAACAAGATTGTTCGATCCTCAACAAAGACCCATGGAGGCATAGAAAGAAATAGAGTCAAATATATGTAAGATGAAACCACCCCCACTATTATGGGTATAATTGGTTGAGGCCCCATCAAAGTAGGCCCTGGGATCACCTAATCAGGATGTTCAACAACTATTTCCCGAACTCTCCAAACATCTTTATCCTAAGGGTAATGACTAAGGATAACCATTACCTCAGTTCCAATGACCCTTGGGGAGGAAACCTTATCTTTGAAAATGATGTGAATACGAGCAATCCAAATCCCCCGTAAATTAATCAGAGGGAGGGATTTGAAGACACAAGGAGAAGGAAGTGACAACCAAAGTTGTTAGGCATCTTCAACTGATTTTCCATTTCATTGACCAATTTGATCCTCAACAGATATACAATGAGCCCAAATTTGTTGACAGAAAGGACAAGATAGAAATAGATGGGTAACAAATTCATCATCAGCCTAGCAGAGGGCACACTAGCCAAGACCATGAGTAAAATGCTTTTTTAGAACATCCCATGTTGGGACTTTGTTATTAATGATGCACCACATGAGGATTTTTGCTTTAGGCGGGCAATGAGATTTCAACTGATTTTCCACCACCATTTGGGATCAGCAAGAAAGTGATCAACATTCATGAAGATATAGCCCACCTTTAGAGACTATATGCCAATCAGAGCTACATTCCATATCAATTCATCATCCTTGTCTGTTAATCAAATGTGACCAGAATGAAGAGCCCTCAAGTAATTGCTCCACGATACTTGAAAGACCACAAGGATATCTAGGTAAGAGGCAGATTTCCAACCCTCCCTCCAAATGGAGGAAGACGTTGGGTTGGTTATATGAGCTAGCTTGTAGATGCCTTGATTCCTAAGAAATTCAATTAAGGGAGGAAGAAATAGATGGTTGATCTGTAAATTTTCATGGATATTCCATTTGACAGTTCGTCACAACAAATCTGATAATATTATATTAAAAATATGAGATTATACACTATTACAGTTTTAATAAACTTTAAGATCTATAGATTTAACTGTAATTACTGCATTCATGTGAATGGAAATTATGCAAAAAAGTAGAGAACAACAAAATAAGCACACACACATGACATAAGATATGCTCTTTGAGAAACCATTTTGGGAGAAAACCTAGCTAGAAGATGAGGTCGCTTCACTCTCTTTATCTGTATAGAAATATGGCTGCAAGTACAAAGAAGTAATGCTTGTGGCCCATGGGCTGCTACAGCGCACATATCCTCTATGTGTGCTCTACCTCCTATCTCTCATGGCTATCTTTTCTCACCTATGGAACAAAATGCTCTTGAAATAATGGAATGCCTCTTCCTCCTAGTGGCTTGGTTATAACACAACTTGATAGCCTACTAGTGGTTAATTTTGAGTACATCAACTCTTAACTAGAATTACAATATAGACTCTTCTAGAGTCTTTTACATCACAAACATGTGGCTAGCCCCTTTTTCATAAATAATGGGAGTTGACGTGGCATCCTCTTGAACTATAGGTGTGGAAATAGGAAGGTCAACTTCTAAGTGGCATAACTTTTGCATATGGAATTCGATTGACACGCTTATTGCATTGTTGGAAAGATATTTGTGTGTAGAATAGCATGAAAAGGCTTTGCGCTATAGCGCAAAAAATTTACCCCCAAAAATGTCATTTATTGCCTCAAAAGACTCTCGAATGGTTTCAGACCTCGTTTAGCCAAACTGGGTACCGCT
This sequence comes from Pinus taeda, assembly GCA_000404065.3. Taxonomy (NCBI): domain Eukaryota; kingdom Viridiplantae; phylum Streptophyta; class Pinopsida; order Pinales; family Pinaceae; genus Pinus; species Pinus taeda. The sequence continues at coordinate 180,442 of APFE031584302.1, forward strand.
AGTAAAAACGGTCTTGTGAGATGATTCCTCCATTTTTTCCACTCCAAATGCATCGAGATGGATGACAAAAAATATAATGGTCAAATTTGGATCACACCTCGCCATTTTGGGGGGCTTTCGGTCCCCATAATATTTTATTCAATGAGGTGAGGAAATTTTTCCTCCACCTTCTCGATGGTGTACCATTTAGCTTTGCCTAGAAGTTATCCCTTCAACCCAATCTGCCAAAGGTCATTCTACCCTTATCTTGTAGTTCTCGACCTCTTCTGTAAAACTGCATCTTATGTCAACTTTTTCAAATCCTTCACAGAAGGTAGGACCTGTTCCTCTTCTTGATCTAGTATGGAAGGCGCATAGAGTTTCCAATTGTCTATAATTACAACCGAGTAAATGCGCATGTATGGTGGTAAATTGGGTCAATATGCATTATCACCCACCTTTTCCAGTATCTCAAAGGGACCATATCTTATAGCCTTTATTTTCTTACCATGCCCCTGCATCCTCTCCTTGTTCAATTGTAATCATACTTTGTCTCCCACCTTGAATGATTTCTCTGCTCTATGTTGATCATGCCTGGCCTTATACTTCTCCTGAAACTTCTACATTGTTTCTTGTACTTGTAGATGGATATGCCTGATCTTGTCTATAAATTTTTCAACCCTCAAAGCATCTCATGTAAGATCATCCCTCACTCCTCTTTGCTACCCATATGAAATATCCAAAGGTGAAGGTGGCAAATATTCAAAACAAGTCTCAAATGGGAACTTTCCTATAGAAGTGTGGACTGCTCTGTTATAATAATGTTGTATATATACCATATTTTCATCCTAGGTCTTCGAATGTTTCTTCTTGTATCCCCTCAGAAGATGCACCAAAGTCCTGTTGAATATTTATGTCTGCCCATTTGTCTTTGGATGGAATCTTGTATATCTCTTCGACTTTGTGTCCATCCTCTCCCACAATGTTGTCCAGAATGCACTGCGAAATCTTGTGTCCCTATCTAAAATTATGCTCCTTGGTATCCCAAAGTGCACCCGGACCTGTCCAAAGATCAAGTTTGTTGCTTCTTATCCGTTGATGTTGTTTTTACAGGGCATTAGAACACACATCTTTTTGAACCTATCAACTACCAGGAACAGGTAGTCACGTCCCTTCTTGGTTGTCGGTAAGCCTCCCACAAAGTCTATGGAAATTCTTTCCCAAGGATGAGTATGTATAGGTAAGGGATGATATAGATACTATTTCCTGCTTTTAGGCTTGTTGGTACAACAAATCATGCATCCTCTTATGAACCTAGCTACCTACTCTTGCATCTTGGGCCGATACACATACATTTGCAAGTTAGCCATGATCTTCCCTACACCAAAGTGCACTGCAACCTTGGAGGTGTGAGCCTCTCTGATTAGCTACAATCACTCACCTTTAAGAATACATAGCTTATCCATCCTGTAGAGTAACCCGTCTTGGAGATGGTAGTCAATGGTGTTATGGCCATCGTGCACATGACTTTGACTCTGCAACTACTGATACACCTCCTTGAATTCCTCATGTTTTGAATATGCCTCTCTGTATGCATCATGTACAAATGGATCCATGTGCATTAGATTCCCCAAAGTTGTAATCTTGTATGTGGGTGGCCTTGAAAGCATATTGGCGAACTTGTTTGTGCTACCCTTCTTATACTTGATCGCCAAATGAAATTGTTGTAAAAACCCCACCCACTTATAATACCTGGTTTGTTGTAGCTTACTCTAGGTCTATAATTACTATCACAATTGGTGATCTATGTGGATTAATGTCTCCTTTCCCGTCAAATAGTGCTTCCACTTCTTCACAACTTGCACCATGGCATAGAGCTCCTTGTCGTAGGTAGGGTAGTTAGGAAGTACTCCATGAAATACTTTAGAATGGTAGCATATAGGCCTTCCTCCCTGCATCAAGACAACTCACATAGCATACCCACTCACATCTATCTCCACTTCAAAAGGTCACTGCAAGTTTGGTAATGCCAGAACAGGTGCTTGACTGATCTTCTTCTTTAACTCCTCGAAATTCTTTTGTTGAATTTTCCCCACTAGAAACTCTTTCCACTTGCTGTTATGGCATGGAGCTGTGTTGCTACCGCTGAAAATGAGGCTATGAATTTGCTCAGGTACTGTGTTTCCCTAATGAAACTCCTGACCTCAGAAACATTAGTAGGCATTGGCTATTTCATGATGGCATTCATCTTGGAAGGATCTATCTTCAACTCTCCTCCACCGATCACATACCCCATATACACCAAAGACTACTACGCAAACTCGTACTTCTTGAGATTTGCTAGCAGTTGGTGCTTCTTCAATGTTTCCATCACCTGTGTCAAATATGAAATATGCTCCTCCCAAGTAACACTATATACTAGTATATCATCTAGATAGATAATAACAAATAAATCTATAAAAGGGTGCAATATATCATAAATTAATCTCATAAATGTAGTTGGTGCATTACATAGGCCAAATGGAATAACTAATCACTCATACAAACCTTGCCTGGTTTTGAAGGCGGTCTTCCATGTATCTTCTTCTTTGACTTGAACCTGGTGATATCCAGACTTCAAGTCCAACTTGGTGAAATACTTTGCTTGTTGCAATTGATCTAGCAGATCGTCTATCCTGGAAAGGGGGTATCTGTTCTCATGAATATTTCATCATGCATGTACGTGTATGGACTCCCAAACACAACTCCACATACATCAAGGGGAACCACATCCAGATCTACTTCATCAATAAAATCAACACTCATAGCAAATCTAATTTTGCATTGCTTTGTTACCTCCAACTCTGCATCCTTATTTACCCATCCCATTGGATATGCATTTGAATTGTTGAAATTTGGTACCGGAGGACAGGTGGTTCCCTTAGGCTTTGATCTTTGGCCTAGGGAAAAGTGTCCAAAAGATTTTAATTTTTCTCCTAAAGTGACTTTATAATTTTTATAAAGTTAAAATCTAATTTAAAAGTGACTTTAAGTGATAAAGTTACTAAGTCTAATTTTAAAGTGACTTTTATAAAGTCAATGAAAAATTAGAAAGGAAAAGTGACTTTGGAAATAAATGACTAAGTGGGTCTTTATTAAAGTGGGTGAATTAAAAAATAGAAAGTGAGATTTAAATGTGCATTTAATCTCAGCCATTGATCTAAATCTATCTTAGCCATTGGATTTAGGGATCACCCAAAAGTCATTTAGGGTTGGGTTAAAGGAGGAAAAGATCATTAATTCTTTCATGAGCAGATTGGGAGAAGGAGAGCAAGAGAGCAAGGGAGATTTCTGGACAAGAAGGAGAAAGAGGCAGCAATTTGGCACACATACCAGGCAGCTCTTCAGCAAAATCAGAACAACAAAAAGACAAGCAGAACAACAGCAAGAACAAGTAGAAAAAGATGATTTTTTGCTAAAAACTGAGAAAAACTGATTTTTGGGCACGAATATCGAGGAACTGATTTTTGGCACAAAAGTCGAGGTCCGTCCGTACAGTCCGTACGGTCGTCCGCACGACCTTCCGTATAGTCCGTACGGTCCGTACATTCGTACGTCCATACAGTCCGTACATCCGTACGGTCTGTACCGCGCGTACAACAAAGTTTCTAGGTGGTCTGTTGGGCTGAAAACAGATAAGTTTGCTTGCTGGAAAAATTATTTTGCTGTAATTTTTGTTGAAATTTTCTTGCTGTAAAAAGGTTTTTTTTTTTCAGAAATAAAGAAGAGCTCTCAAACTGGTTTTCCCCAAGAGTTGTAGGGGGTTTTTCCAGGGTCACATTGACCAAAAATATCAGTGTTTTAATGGCTGTTTATTATTGTTGATTTTTATTTCTGCAATTTCCAACATTCTGTAAATTTTCCAGAATTTGTGTTTTCAGCAAAATTTTTTTTTCAGCATTGTTGAATGTATGGTTATGGGAAAGGGCATTTAACTATATGGGAGAAATAAGGAGAAACTGAAAACCGGGGTGGGAAAACATAAATTTTTACAGGGTATCAGAGCTTGAGTGCTGAAGGGCAGTTTGAGACAGCAAAAGAGAAAAATTACAGCTGTTGATTTTTCACTCAGAAAATTCCAGCAAACTGATTTTTCATAAACAGCAGGTTTTATCTTTACTACAGCAGTGCTATTTTTCAGTTTTAGGATAGCAAGATGTCATTGGGATTGAGGGTGGAGGATAGGTTGGATGGGCATACAAATTACAACGTTTGGAAGGAGAGAATGCAGA
>APFE031584306.1:916-38506 GCA_000404065.3 Pinus taeda
AAACCATCGCATCCAAAAAACATGTGCGAAAATCATGCACAAAACCATAGGTGGGTCCACCCAACCTAACATAGGGTCCAAAACCAAAATTTTCCGAGGTGCTGCCCCGGACCCCATAAAGTGGGGTTACGGGTACCCCTCAAAACCCCTGTTAACTATGTGGAAAGAATATAACACAACCCAACAAAGTGGACGAACAGAAGTCTCGTGCCCACAAGAATTGAGCACGGTGGTTAACATCATGATTGGTGGTCAACTTTGGCAATCTGCAACATTATTCGTGTTTCCCTCCTTGTACTTGGTATTCAAATGGAACTATTGCAGGTATGTGGACCACTTTTGATGGTGATCATTCTGCAACTTCCCTTGCATCTGTATGAACTACAGGGTCGATGGTTTGTGTGGATGACCATTTCCTTCCCCAAAATGTAATGCTTCCATTGTCGGCAGGCTTGCACAATGGAATACATCTCTTTTTCATAAGTGGGATACTTCCAGACTATTTCTGAAAGTGTCTCACTGTGATATGCCACTAGATGCCTATGTTGAGTAAGGACTGCCTAAATAGCATAGTTAGAGGCATCTGTCTTGATCTCAAATGGTTGTTGCAAGTCTGGTAATGCGAGTACTGGTGCCAAGGAAAGGCGATGTTTCAACTCTGTGAATGCCTTCTGTTGAGATTCAGACCAAAAGAATTTTTCTTTTTATCCTCCCTTGGTGACTTGACTCAAGGGCCAAGTGATATGAGAAAATCCCAACACGAACCTGTGGTAGAAGTTGGCAAGACCTAGAAAGCTGCAGAGCTCTGTTAGAATGGTTGGAGATGGCCAATTATGAAAGACTTGGATCTTGGCTAGATCCACATGCATCCCCTATTCATCAATAATGTATCCCAGATACTGAACTTCGGTCATGCCAAAAGTGCATTTCTCCAAATTAGCACATAACTTGTGTTGCCACAATTTTTGGAGAACCTGTCGGATGTGGTGGAGGTGCTCTTCCCAACTCTAGCTGAAGACCAGGATGTCATCCAAGTATACTACTACAAATGAGTTGGTGAATGGCCACAAGATGTCATCCATTAGCCTCATGAAGGTTCTAGGAGTATTCATCAACCCAAAAGGCATAACCGACCATTCGAAAAGGTCCTCTTTAGCTTTGAAAGTAGTCTTCCACACATCGGAGGGTTCGATTTGTACCTGGTGATACCCTAACTTCAAATTGATCTCATTGAAATATTTTCCGCCCTTCAGTTGGTCCAGAAGGTCATCAATCCATGGGATCGGGTACATATTTTGGACAATGATCTTGTCTAGCACCCGATAGTCAATACAGAGTCTCCAAGTCCCATCCTTCTTCTGTACCAACACGATCACGCTCCCACGGGGTGATGAACTTGGTTGAATTTGACCTTTCTACAACAACTCCTAAATCTACCTCTTGATTTCATCATTCTCCAGAATGGAGCACCGATAGATTGGTCCAATGGGTAGTGGTGCACCTAGGTTTATATTGATGGAGTGCTTGACCTAACAGTGCAGAGGAACCCCTACGGGGGAGGTGAAGATGTCCGCGTACTCCTCCACGACCTTGTCCATCTGTAGTTGTTGTGCAAAGGGGCCTTGTCTGGAGGTCATGGCCACCATATTCTTATCTCCTTGAGGGTGTATCATTAGGAAAACAAATTTCCCGGTTTTGGAAATGAGCTTACGACATTGTTTTGCAATAACCAAAGAGATTGTAGTAGGCAGTGCTACCTCTGGTATCCTGTACAACTTATTTCCCAAAGTAACAATAACAACATGAGGCCTTGACTCATATACAACATGTCGCTTCCACAAGTATGGTTGGCCTAATAATACATAACAAACATCAAGGGGAGCAAAATCACACAATACCTCATCCGTGAAGGGATTGATGTCGTATGGAAGGTGACATTGCTAGCTCATGCAAAGATCCCGTCCTTGGTGAAGCCACTCGATGGTGTATGGTTGTGGATGTGTTGTGGTGAGTAAGCCCAACCGCTTCACGACCTCTACCGAAATGAGGTTCTTTTGGCTCCCGTTGTCGACAATGAACCAAAGCGAGGAGCCCTTTTACCCACATCTGGGAGTGGAAGAGGCGCTCCTCCTCTAGATCTTCGGGTTCCTCCTTCTAGATCTTTGTGGTGGCAATGGTGGCATTGGGCTCCACATCGATAATTTGCTTCCCTTTTTCATTCCCCTTATCAAGTTCTGACTCATAGTCTGAACATGCATCTGATTCCAAAAACTTTAGCTTGGCCACCAATGACTGCTTGGCTTGACAATCACTTGTGTTGTGAGTGGAGCTCTTATGGAACTCACACCACTTTCCTGTGTCCTTCTTCGACTTCACAGTGTTGTTCTTTTCTTGTGGATTTGGTGGGTTGTCTTGGACCACCCCGCCTTGGCTTTGCCCTTTGTTCAATAGTTTGGGGGCGCCTTTCCCTTGCAGATCCAAAGTCTCACTTCTTCTGTTTAAACTTTTACTCAATCTTGATAGTGTATCAGTACGTTGTGCTGAGCAAGAAGTTGTCTAGGAACTCCATCTTGTCCTGGATGTACCTGTGTAGGAATCCATGGTATTTGAATACCAAATGCAGCTCAGAATCCTTGATACCCAACTTTGTGTGAAGGGTATGAAAAATATTGGTAAACTTCAGCACGTCTTGGTCCCTTCATTGCCGCGGCATGGTCCACTTTATGTATTTATCCTCATAGCTTCTTACAGGGTAGTACTTCTCATTGATGGAATTCTAGAATGAATTCCAAGTAGCTACGCCTAAAAATAGTGAGGACGTACTTTCATCCTTCTGTTCTCAGTAGTTTTCCCACTAGTCCTTGACATGGGGGGCGGCTTTGAGAAGAGCAAAAATAATCTTTTCCCGGACTGGAAAAATCATGAACAAAAAAATACCCTTCTAGAAGATTTAACCATTTATCTACAATGTTTGCATCTATTTGATCCTCAAATATGGAAATCTCAAAGTTAACTTGTATCTTAAAGGGTGTGGTGCTTTCAAAGTAGTTATTGGAAGTAGATGTGTCCCCCTTAGGTAGCCACTGAAGGATATAGGAAAATTTGTCCATCATTGCGTTCCTTTGATGCTCGAGGGCCTCTTCGAGCAAGATTTTATAGGATCTCATGCCCCCTTGTTTTTATTTTCATCCGCCATGGGAGGCCGTCGAGGTTTGTGAGGCTGGTCTTGCAAAGGTTCGACCAGTTCAAGCTCTAACTCCTTATATCCTGACCTCGCTGGGGACATGCAATGAAAAACAGAGAAAAAGTAGACAGCTTTGATACCACTGATTCAGATTTAAAGAGGAACACAAAAAATTATAGAGATAACCATAAATATAGAGATACAACAAAAATAATACTTCATTTCATTAATGTAAAATACTGAAATATGCTTACAAACAAAACCGGAAATAAACTAGCTCGGGCGATGGTAGCTTATCTCTGAGGAGAGATGTGGAGGCTACATGCCTCTGAATTGTCTTACAATGAGGCTCGAAGGCCTATTTATTGTTGAGAAACAATGGAAAACCCTAAACATCCAAAACTGTAATCGTAGGAGATGAAGCACTAAACTATGGGCCCTGTTTTGGGTAAATTGGTACATCAACTTTGCGCGGTCGTAACTTTGGTATACGATCTCTGTTTGACACACACAATACCTCGTTAGAAAGATATATCTGAGGACTACAACTTTGGGATCAGAAACATGGTTTGTGGACCAATGTTGCTTCTATTTTTCCCAAAAAAAACATCATTTAGGACCTCAAAATGACTCCGGAAGTTCAAGACCCAAAAAACTGCCAAAAATAGTAAATTGTGCTACAAATAAGGAAACTGAAAAACTGAAGGAAACAATATTGAGGGTCCAAGTTGAATTTGTGGGTGGCCATCAATATCCACCTGGATCAAGGGTACTTCTAGAAATTCCAAAATTGTGAACTAGTAAACAATCATGCATATAAATTTGAAAGGTTTTTTTAAAGATTAATTGTGCTTGTGACTTCATAAATAACTTGAAAAATAATTTAGTTCAATCGGTTATCCAATACAACCTTCAAAAAATGAAATAGGAATACTAAATGCAGAAATAGGAAAATCAAGAATATAAGATGCAAGTGAAAACATTCAAAGAAGATACATAAATTGTACAGTAGGGATCAGAGGCTCTTGGGATGGCCAAGCCAAAGGATATTCAAAGTCCTATGAAGGAAAACAATCTTTAGAAGCTAAAAATTACACCATGCTTCATTATTTGAATCAATCCAAGTACAACCCTTCTAGAAATGAAAGTAGAGCTACTAAATAACAATTTTTCTCCACAATACGACCAGGAAATACTTGCCCCTAGAGGAAAAATTGAATTTCTACTTATAAAAATAGATGGGAAAGCATACTCCTTGAAAGGAGGCAAGTTTTCCCCTCCAAAATCCCTCAAAAAGTGGATCTAGTTCCCAACACTAGGAATCTTCATTAAATGAGAGGGGGCACATTCCTAGATTTTCCCAATTCTTGGAGCTCTAGAATCTGTTCAATAATTTCATAATATCTTGTCAATTTATTATTCAATATTCATCTATCCTGTAGCAAGGAGCAAGTCCTTAGATTATCTCAACCTCCAAATCTTCTTAATCTGCCCAATATTCTCACAATATTCTACAAAAATAAATAATATTAGGCACCTAATATGCAATTATCTCTAAACCTTTCTAATGAACATATTAAAGCTAAAAGGATGTCATCTAATGGAAAAAGAGAGGTTTAATGTGTCGAAGGATTGTCATATGGGCCTTAATTTGTATCTAATTTGGAGGCGCACCATACCCCCTACTAAAAGTGTTTCTCATCCCCTTAGCAACTTAGTGAATTAACTATGCCTCATTCATGGCTTTGGTGGCCTCCTCTTGTACATTTATCATTCCTTTCTCTTAAGAAGTTTGATTGTAGGTTCTGCAAGGATAAGCACAAAAATATAGTTGTTCTTTTCATGCATTTGTTTAAAAGCCTTTTCAAACACAAAAAATTAAGTTTTCTCTTTGTTGGCTTGTAGGGAAAAGTGGGATCATGTCCATTGCATTCACACCATCTCCCTTGACATCCTCACTCCATTTTAACTCATTCTCCCAAAATGCCTATGTACAGAAAACTCGTGATTTTCTAGATACCATTATTTTTCCTTTTCCCCCATGTATAATACTGGATATTAAAGGGTTATATGCTTGGAAATGTCTTCCAAATCCTTTCCCAACCCCCTGCTACCCTTTTCCACCATTTGGCCTCCTCTGGAACCCTCAAAATGCCTTTGATCCAATCAATTATAAATACAGAGCGTTCTATATAATCTTATAGAAAGCCTTTAAAATCTTGTATCACATCACAAAATCTATCATATATTGACTATAATTTCACATCATGCCTAATTTTTGCCTCTTACTATTGGGTGTGGAGCCTAATTATCTTATGTATTCAAAGGTATCATCGCATTGGACCCCAATTCGTAATGGGTTGGCAACGTCGCCCGTAAAATATTCACTACCAGGGGGGGTCCCAGGGGGATTGGGGGGGGGGGGGGGGGGGGAGGGGGGGGGGGGGGGCCAGATTGTGAACCTTTGAGATCCCCCCCCTTGGTGGGGCGGATCAGGGGCAGTGCCCCCGAAGCTAAAAATCGATACAAAATTTCCTTGTAATATGTTGTAATTTCATAGTCAATCTGGGTCGTTCAGTAGGCGGAGATTTTACGGTATAAGTTATGTTTAATTTATGGTTTTTTTCCCGAGAAGGCAACCCCTCACTATATATGAGGGAATTGTATTGCGTCTATGTAGATCTATAATATATACTTTTCTAACAACTGGTATTAGAGCCGAAGGTCTATTTGGCTGATAAACTCGCAGGAGAGAAGGGTTCCTGGTTCAAGTCGGAGAAATGGTGGAAGATGGTAGGTTTAGGGTCAAAACATTTAACGACAAAAACTACCAGCTGTGGAAGATCCAGATGTAAGATTATCTGTATCAGAGAGATCTATACCAACCATTGAGCAGAAAGGCAAAGAAGCCAACGAGTATGACAGACACAGAATGGGATATTCTTGACAGGATGGCACTTGGAACAATACGGCTGTGCCTAGCGGCGTCGGTAGCATTTAATTTCAAAGGAAACGAAAACAGAGGGTTTAATTTCGGCATTGGCCAAACTATATGAAAAACCCTCGGCCTCAAATAAGGTATTTCTTATGAAGCATTTATTTAATATGAAAATGTCAGAAGGTGGATCTGTTGCTGATTATTTAAATGAATTTAATACAGTTACTAATTAGTTAAGTTCTGTAGGGGTAACTTTTGATGATGAAGTTAGGGATCTATTATTTCTGTGCTCATTTCTAGAAAGTTGGAATGGTTTAGTTATGGCCATTAATAACTCTGTCTCTAGATCTAGTACTTTAACGTTTGATGATGTTTTCAGTGCAATCCTTAGTGAGGAAATGCGATGGAAAAGCTACGGTGAGACATCGGGTATTGCTTTGATTGCAAAGACTAAGGGAAGAAAAATGGAAAGAGGAAAGAGCCCTGGATATCACAGTAATTCAAGAAAAGGTAGATCCAAGTCCAAATTGAGGATAGTGTGCTGGAAATGTGGGAAGAAAGGACACTTGAAGAAGGACTGCAAGTCTTGAAAGGGAAAAGAAGGAGATCCGCAACAAGAAAACAATCATGAAGTGAATGTGACAGGTGATGTGTTGCAATATGCTTTAATTCTTTCTTTAGAAAATATTATTGATGCCTAGGTGGTAGATTCAAGGGCCTCATTCCATGCCACAATTGATAAGAAACATTTTCATGATTATGTTCAAGGAGATTTTGGATAGGTTCGATTGGGTAATGATAAACCCTGTAAAATCATTGGAATGGGTACAGTTTTCATAAAACAACATAATGGAAATCAATGGCTATTGAAGGAGGTAAGGCATGTTCCAAATCTAAAGAAAAACCTTATTTAAATAGGGAATTTGGGAGGTGAAGGTTGTGTGACTACTTTTATAGATAAAACTTGGAAGGTCAATAAAGGATCCCTAGTAATCAATGTAGGTTTTAAGCCTGTACAGAAATTACCTGCATACGAATTCTAAAACAAATAAAATAAACAATGCAAGAGCATAACACATAAAACACATATGCACAAAGATTTTCCCCTGGATCCCAAAACCGGGACTACCAGCTTGATTTTTCATTATGTTCCTTTCAATGTTACAATACATATTTATGCATGTCGAACCATCCAATACCATGGACCGAAAAATATCGCATCCAAAACCATGGACCGAAAACCATCGTGTCCAAAAAACATGTGTGAAAATCATGCACAAAACCATAGGTGGGTCCGCCCAACCTAACATAGGGTTCAAAACCAAAATTTTCCAAGGCGTTGCCCCGGACCCCATAAAGTGGGGTTACGGGTACCCCTCAAACCCCCTGTTAACTATGTGGAAATAATATAACACAACCAAACATTGTCTATACAGAGGGGGAGAACACACAAGAACTTTCCCAAAATCCTAAAGAAAAGAATCCACAAGAAGCTTTACCTTCAGATCAAACTATTTATGTACACATTGGTGAGAAATTTCTTTTATCATATTGATATCAAGATATTGTAAATTTCTTGATCCATTTTGAGTGTCTTGCATCATTTCCAAAAGTCAATGTAAAACTCTCAAATTGAAGTAGTCAAGTACTGTATCATAAATGCAAATCTATACTGGAAGGACCCACTCAATCTTGCTATTATGTTTAACAGAATCAGATACTGAAGGGATCATTAATCAGTGCCATATAGATTTTTTGGAGGACATTATTCTTAGAGAGCAACAACATATAACATATTAAGGGCAGGATTCTATTGGCCAACATTATTCTTACAAGTGGTAGCAAAGGTCAGAAGTTGTGTCCCTTGTCAGATGTTTGCTGGTAAGGAAGAACTAGCATCTCTACCACTGATCCCAACAATAGTTTCAACACCTTTTCTCCAATGGGGATTAGATTTTATTAGAGAGATTCATCCCACTTCAAGAAATTAGCATAGATGGATCCTCACTACAATAGATTACTTTACTAAATGGGTGGAAGCAATTCCAGTAAGAAACACTACTGATTTAGTAGTGATCAAATTCATAGAAGAGAACATTTTATCTAGGTTTGATTGCCAACCCAGATTTTTACCGACAATGCCACAACATTTTTCAGTGTTAAAATGATTGAGTTTTGCCAAAAATATCAGATTCTGTTACATCATTCAACTCCATATTGTCCTCAAGGTAATGGTCTTGCAGAATCATCTAATAAAAGTCTAGTAAAGGTTATCAGAAAAACGTTAGCAGATCATAAAAAGAGTTGCGACACTCATCTAATTTATGAAGTCTAGGCAAAGAGGATTACTCCAAAGAGATCTTCTGGAAAATCTCCTTTTCAGTTAGTTTATGGGAAAGATGCAATTTTCCCTACCAATTTGGTGTTCCTTGTTTTAAAGTTTCTACAAGATTCAACTGATGAACGTGATGATTTTTCAAGGAGGATAAATCAAATCATTGAACTAAATGAGAGCAAGGATGAAGTTCAATACAAATTGAAAAAGTATCAGAATAAGATGAAGAGCCTGTTTGACAGAAGAGCCAGGGAAAGGGACTTCAAGGAGGGTGATCTATTTCTAAGATGGGGTTCCAAAATAGAAGACAAAGGAAAACATGGAAAGTTTGAAAACGTATGGTTTAGACCTCTAGCTATTGCTGAAGTAAAAGGAAAAAACACTTTTATGTTACAAAATCTAGAAGGACAATATTACACATATCCTGTTAATGGAAGATTTCTAAAGCATTAAATCTAGTACTGAGAAATTGGAGTATATTTTACACCATCATTGTAAAAAGTCTGGTGTTATTTGACTTTTTCAACTATCAGTTTGATTTTTTTTATAGCAAAGACTCCAAAGCTTGAGGAGAAGGCAAATGGATCTACAAGTTCTCTACATTCTATAGGAGAAAGCAGTCCCCAGTTGGAGCCGATGTTGTAACATTCTTGTTTTTGATAAGTTAGCTATTAGATAAAAAATCAAAATTCCATACAAAAAATTATAAGTTAGGATATGGACCGAAAACAACTTGGAAAATAAAAATGTTGGGAATCATTATTATTACAGCTCCATATCAAATAAAATGATCTAGGATAGTTGCTCTAAAATAGGAAGGCAAAATGAAAACATTAGATAAGAAATAAAAGAAAATTATTTGCTTTAGAAAATAAAATTAAGGTTGCTAGCTCAAATGCACCTTTGAAAATTTTCTTTTAATTAATCATGCTTAAGTTATTTAATTATGATTTAATTGTTGTAATAAAGCTTGATGACCTTGTAAATAATTCATATCATACACTTTTGTCGTATTGGTGGAAGTGATAAAACGACACATTGAGAGTCAATAACTAGCGAGCACTTTTCAATGAAGATTGTTCACTCAACAATCAATGACAGAGAAGCCTTCGCCCCCCTTGTTGCATTCCCATTAAACGTGGGGGGGGGGGGGGGGGGGGGGGCGGGTGGTCCGAAAGTATTTTTCATGACTCCCATTTTTTGCAATGTGGTGCCTCCACAATGTTTCGAACCCCCAAGGCTTGAAACCACAAACCATTATGCCCCCCCACCACTACCGGTTTTCTTCCATTCCATTGTTGACTTCTGCCCGTGCCATATGCATCCGTTATCTCCCATCCAATCAGGAACCTCCATGTTACCAATCTGTTTTCATTCATCCATTCACCACCCGCCACGTTATAATATTGTTGCTATATGCTCCAAAGTAGTTGTTGTGCCTAATTAACTGTTTAAACATTCGTTAAGCATTAATTTGCGTCCTTCTGCAAATTTATTTCCTATGGCTAGATCTAAAAAATCAATTGAGACCAATTGAACTTATAAATGCTCCATGGCTCCAATCTTTGCCACTTTTCACTTCCATCCATAAATCAAAAGCACCATTGTCATTTTGTGTATTTTGGCCACTGTTATCCTTTTTTTTATTAAAACAGTTTCTAAATTTCCCTTGCAGAAAGATGGCTCCTAAAGCAAAGATACAGAATATTGTTGAAGAAGGGAATCCTCCACAGTATCCCTTGATTTGGATCATATGCCCCTTGTAGATTCCATTTTTAATATCAATGATTGTGAATATGAATTTGATTTTTATGAATTACATTCATGGTTAAAACTGAAAAATTCTGATAAAGAGAACCCCATTCGCTTATGGGAGACACTTCTTCCATTATATTCTTTTCCTAAGACCCATCACTTTCCTGATTTAATCTCTTGGTGTCAAGCTAGGTATGATCCTATGTAAAGAACAGTGATGACCCAAGATGGAAAAATCCTAATTACCATTACTGCTCAGAGCATAAATCAAATGTTAATGATACCTCCATCTGATTCCCTTAGCCATTTCTCACTTGCAACTCTCATGGATCTCTGTAATAAACCTACCTTCCCACAGAGAGCCTTTATCTTTGTACTTTTCCTACCAAAATATGTCGAATTACCTAAGATAAATCCACCATATTCATCTTCCATGTTCCCTAAAGCTACTAGATACATTATCTCTTTGTTATCATACCTCCTATGTTATGCAAATGACCAATCTATTGATGAATCCATCCTTGGATTCTTTTCCATTTTTAACAAAGAATATCAACCTGCCTTCATATATAATTATAGCCACTTTTTGGCTAATAATATACATGAACAATTTATGAATTTGACCACTAAAGGAGTATTCAGGTACAATTTAGTGATAATCCATTTAATTTTGTTTCAATAGGGAGATCTATTTCCCATTTAGCTGAATAGACAAGACGAGCAGGGAGTGATTCACTGGATAGAGTTAGTAAGAGCAAGATCATCCATTTTTACATTCTCTCAATTCATTGATGCTTTTATACATCCAGTTCTTCAACTACTTAATAGTCAGGAAAAGCCGAGAATTGGAGAAGAAATTAAAATGACATTGCACCTATCAAAGTAGACCAAGACTAGTGACTGGTACCTATACCAGAATTACACTGAGATTAGGATCTATGGCAATGAGTTGGCTCCATATAAACTGCCTAAGTTTGTGTCAATGAGAATATTCTCACTAGAATACATCAGGCAGATGATAAATATGGATGAAGTCCATTTTGTCTTAGGCAAGAAGAAATCACAATTTAAACTCAAAGCCAAGGTAGGAAATTTCATTTGTAACACTATGTTTACAAGTACAAAAGCAGAAAAATTACTAAAGAACATGAACCTCCATCCAAGCTTTACTTGGTCTTATGATCCTTTTGGGATGATTTAAGATCTCAGAGTGCAATTGAATGCAACACCTTACAACCATACTCCCAGGCCAGAATTGGAAAAAATTATGAACCAGGAGCAATGGTTTAAAGGTAATCTCACAGAACCTGATTAACAGGTTGTATCAAATCCGCGGAAAAAGACTCTAGCTACATAGTGTACTCAACATAAAAGAGCGAGAGAGGAAACTTAGTCAGCTACAGAACCAGGTAAAGAGTACTATATCTTACAAAAGAAGTTGAAAACTATACTCTCAATGTCATCAGGAAGGAAGCCACCAAAAATAATTGATCTTGGAAAATTGGAAGATGTTTCATCAACAGGGGCTACTGATCCCAAGCCTCCCTCTACTTATTCAACTCCTTCTTCAACTGAATCTATGGATATTATCCAATTAACTGAGACTAGATTAACAATAGATACTAATATCTTCTCAACATTTTTGGAAATAAAGCAAAAGAATGAATGTCTTAAATCTCAAGTTTACAGTGAGTTTTGGAAATAGACATCCACCTCTCAGCATAGACTTCTCTCTTCCTTTGACAATGAAAGAGGAAGGATGCAAATGGAATTTTTGTAGGCTTATATTCCATTTCCCAAATCCACAGTAGACTACAAGAAGCCAATCTTGTCATTTGATGTGAATCAAATACATCCCATTTGATCAAATGGATTTGCATAGGCAATCAGATGAGATGTTATTTTCAACAATGAATACAACTGCCATGTCTCTTTCCAAGCTCAGAACTACTTTGTCAAATGTACATTCACAACTTAACATTGAAAGGCTATCATCATTGTCTAGAGATAAAAAATTAAAGTCTTTAGAAGATATCATTATCAAGATTGGATATGATCCCCAGGATTGTAAAGCAATTGAAGAAATATTGCAAAAGAAGAATGTAGAGATTACAAAATTGAAGAAACAATTGATGTTGCCTTCAACTGAGGATCCACAGACCAAATAAATGGCAGAAAATGAATAGGTCAGGGAGGAGATGTTAAAGCTCATTATTGAGAAAAACATACAGATCAAGAAAATGGAGGAGTAGATAGAAGAACTCCTCAAGGAAAAAGAGACAGCACTGCTTACTGTGACCTCAATGACAAAATTCCAATGACAGGTGCATATTTAAGCTCTTCTCCTACTGACATTTCTTCATCTTCAGCAACATTTGAAACAATAAGGTTGTCACAGGAGCTACAAGCACAGAAACAACAAAATGAGAAGTTACTCTAGAAAACCCAAGCCCTAGAGTCACAGAAGGTAAGAAATCATACCTTGTATGTAGAGGAAATGTAAAAGTCACACATGTTAGAGCTCAAGGTTAAATAGTTAGAGAGAAAAACTCTAATGGAAGACACTTTGGCCCAAGCCAAAGAAGACATCCAGTTAGATATTAGCCACTCTATAACAAAAGTATGGCCATCCATACAAATCATTTTTAAGCAGCAAGAACTGATTGCTAAATGCAGGGCAGAGAAAGAGACCCACGAGGCAACATTGGGTACAAAACCCAAAGAAGCATCAGGAATGATCAGGGTACTAAACTATAAAACTAGACAGTAGTTACAAGAGATGAACATTCCATATAGGACAATTACTATTTTGGAAATTAAGAAAGTCCTAGTGAAGAAGAATCTATTAACTCAGCTAAAAACAGAATGTGAAGCTTTGAACACTACAATTAGAAGATTTCATTCTAAATTCAGTATGTTGCATAAGAAAGGGTTACCATAGATAGTGTCATCAAATGATCAGCTAGTAAAATTGGAGGATTACTGTGAAAGACTATATACTATTGTAGTAGACAACAATCAATTTGCAGGGATAGAAAGACAGATTACTGGCAAAGAGTTTTTTGAAGCCTTGACCTCTTACCTCACCATCAAATATGAAGTTGGACACCTTTTTCTCACTAAGCCCAATTTTGAGAGATATATCGAAGTTGATGAGATACTTAGAAATATAGTAAATCTCAAGATACCTAGTGAGAAAAAGTGGGATCAATTGTGTGAAACAATTGATTAACTTTTCATTCCAACAAGAAGACAACAACGTCAGATTTTGAAGGAACAATCATCAACAACTTCCTATCTAATAGGGACACATCATGCAGCAATTTTTCTTTTCGTATCTTCTTTCAAGCTATTTTGTAATCATTTTAGGATATTTTGTTTAAAACTTGTATAAATAACTCTCTTCTATGAGTTATTAAAGGTGGTACCTTTCCATAAGAAATTTTGTAAATCATTGATGTATAAGCTTTTTCTAGATCACTAATAATAAAGCAAAGAATTCTGAATTTGGTGTCATATAATCTCGTTTTCTTTTGTAAGTTCTTCATGTGTTTCATTCAATATGTTTATTCTGCATATGTTTAAGTTTTATAGAGATATCAGGGGAGAATAAATGTGTTACAGTTATTGTTAAAATTCCTTCTGAAGTTATTATCATAAAGAAACTGAGATATTGGATTGTCTGTCTGAAAGGCTCCCTCTAGATCATAAAATTGTCAGCATCTTATGTAATTTTAAGCATAATTTGTTTAACTTTCGAATATTGGACAAAGGTTTTCCCACTTATGATAATTTATCTTTGTTTAAAATCTAAATTAATAATATCTCCTTACTATTATTTCTACACACCTTATAAATTTAAATCACTGTGTGAAGTTAAAAATAAGCCCTTTGATTATCTACTAGTACTATCTAAAAGAGTTAATACATCATTCTTACAGTTTGTTCTATGCATTGGTCATGCATAAAAACCAAAACCAAAACTCCCAAAACAAATACCTTAGATGCTCTGGCATGATCAATTGATCATTATCATCTCAGAGGAATAACAGGCTCCTTGGTGCGATGGATATTGGGCCCAAGATGGATCCAATCCTGCAAGATTATGAGGGTATTCCATTTCAATTTTGGTGTTGTGATCGACATGTTCACAGTCCAAAGGAATGTGTACTTCCTATGAATAAGAAAGTTCATCAGCCTTCAAGTGTTTAATCGGGGGATGGTTCAGGCTCAAAATCATATTCTATGGCATATCTTCCCCTAGTCTCATGTTTAGTTTCTCTTGAAATTTCTACTAAGGTTCGCACCTCTATTCCAATGTTTGAAGGATTGTATCCCAAGTTCATTCCTATTTTTCTGCTCCTTTGGCCGATCAGATTATTGTGTTATGTCCTTCCTCTTCTCTTTCAAAATCCTATTCTTTGGATGGTGTTTCTTCTATTACTTTATGTATTGTTTTTTTCTCTATGTCCTTAGAGGATCTTTGCATAATTGTATTTTCTCCTTTGTCTTCAAAGCCTGCCACTCACTCTCTTATCACTATGTGTCCTTTTACCCTTGCCTCTGGGTGATTTATCCTCTCCTTTGTTGTCATCTTCTTTTATCTCTTTGGAGATACACATATTAGATGATGTTCTTTATAACATGTGTTCCCATCTATTGATTCCTTAGAGGGGGGCATTTCATGGGGTTTTTGGAAACTTACTCTATCAACTAGGAAAATTCGATGCAATGGTCATAATTCACTTCTTTCTATTGCTCAAGAGAAAGCCAAATTTGACCTTATTGCAGGTAAACAATAGTCCTTTCAAGGGACCCTTAGAGAAAGCCTAGCCTTGGTGTTATCCCTTCAATGAAAATTATGTATTTTAATTGTAGGGGTTTCGCTTGCTCCTCCAAAAATCAAGCTTTGAAAAGGCTTATGGAAGTTTCCTCACCGAATATTATTTTTCTCTATTAGACTCTTGGTAATTGTGAGAATATCTCTTCTTGTATTAAAGGTATATTGAATGGTTGTTCCTTCTCGGTTGTGGATACATTAGGTAATTTCGAGGGCCTCACCACGGGTTGGATCCCACTAAAAGTTCTAGTTACAAGCATTTGGGGCTTGGAATTGATCATGGGTTTGGAGATTTCCCCTTTGGTTATGGTCCAATCTATTTCTCTTATCAATATATATGGTCATACCTAAAACCAACCTGAGTTTTGGGATGATATTTTTAATAATTCTTTTCTACGTCAGAATAATGTATGTGTTAGCAGTGATATAAATTTCTCCCTTCGTCCTACTAAACCTTGGGGCCTCTGGGCCCATCTTGACCCTCTGGTGGACTTCTGTAGAAGTCAACTTACTCAACATATTCTAGCGGATGTTGAAGCTACCATTCTCTCTCCTACTTAGAGGAATATATGTTTCGAGGATGATTGGATTGGAAAATGAATTTAAACATTTCTTATTGTTTAAGATTTACTCATTTCTCTCCCTCTGGTTATAAAATGGTTGGGAGAACGTGGCATCTCACACCACTCCCTTATCTTCCTTGAGATTAAGGGTTTTCTCCTGAAGTTGGCCAACTCGTTCATATTAAACTCCACTTGGTTATGTGATGAGGAATTTATCTCTCTGATCAAGTCAAATTGGACCCCATATTCTTCACTATTAGAATGATCAGTTGCAACTCATTTTGAATTGAATCTAAAAAGGACTAAAAAAAATATTAAGGGGTGGGAAAAGAAAAGAAATATGCCAAAGGTCATGGAACTTGAAAATATTGAAAATGAGTTGGAAGCTATTTCTTCCACTAATGAGGAGGGATTTTCTTCCTTAGGCTCTTTTTCGATTTGTTGGTCCAAGGAAAGTAGAATTATTAGCCTTTTAAAATCTAGAGAAGAGGAATGGAATTAATAAGAAGAGTTATTTTCCTTAAAAGTGGGGATGGAAATACAAAGTTTTTCCAGGCATTTGCAAAGGGAAGAAAAATATCGAATGCCATATGGATTTTACACGATGACTAAGGTTATAAGATATCTTCTTTCAATGGTCTGGAAAATATAGGTAAACAATTTTTTGAGGACCAAGTTAAAGCTCGTCAAGTTTCATATATTGCAAAAGTAATTCAAATAGCCAAGTTCTTTCTGTGAATGATAGATAAAGAGGAAATAAATGAATTAATGGAGGAATTTTCAATGGATGAGCTTAAATTTCTCTTACATGGCTTACAGAAAGAGAAAATTCTTGGTCTAGATGGCTAGCGTGTGGAATTGTTTCTTGAGCTTATTGATTTTTTGCGTTAGGATCTGCTTGTATTCATTGAGGAGTCAAGAAAGGATGTTCACATCTTCCCAAATTTTAACTCTACTTTTATTGCCCTCATTCCTGAAAATAATCATCCTTCTTCCTTTTATGACTTCCAACCTATATCCCTTTGTAATGTTATATACAAAGTTATTGCTAAGATTATTGTTGTCACACTCAAGCCCAACCTTTCTAGATATATTTGGCTTGAACAATTTTCTTTTCTAAAGAGTCATCGGATTCATGAGGCTATTGGTATGGCTTAAGAAGGTCTGCATAGCCTCAAATCTCAAGATATAAAAGGGGCCATTATTAAAATTCCTTTATCCAAAGCCTATGATTAGGTAAATTGGATTATATCATAATTTTACTCATCTGGGTTTCAATCTCAATTTCATTAACTGGGTTATGTCATGTATACAATATGTTTCTTTTTCTATATTGATCAATGGTCTTGAATCTCCCTTCTTAAATGTGAAACATGGCCTGAGGAAAGGTTTCCCTTTATGTCTTCTTCTATTTCTTCTAGTGTTGGAAGGGTTGAGCCATCTTATTAGTGATACTAAGAGAAGGGGGCTTTGAATGGATTTATTATTATTAGTAACTTATTTATTTCCCATATTATTTTTGTGGATGATATACTTATTTTTTGTAGTGGAAAAGTTCATGATTCTTCAACATCAGTTGATTTGTTATCACTCTTTGGGAATGCCACAGGAATGTCCATTAATAGAAAAAAATCATCAGTAACTTATCATAATATCTCTTGATGGAGATTCATCACTTATCTAGTGTCCTCATGTATCTCATTAGGCCTATGGATCTGAGATTAAAGAATATGGGCTTTCATATAAAGCCAAATTTTTATGTCGAATATTGGGTCTGGATTGTGGAGAAATTGGGCAGTCATCTAAACCATTGGATCCATAGGTGGCTCTCAAGGGTGGGCCCTATAGTGCTTATTAAGTCCGTACTAGAATCTATTATGGTTTATTGGGATTCATTGGCCTGGATCCCTAAGTGTATTTCAAAAAAATCATGAGACTTTGTTCAGTTTTTCTTTGGTCCCAAAAATAATGAAAAGGGATCTTGTTGTGGGTCAAGCGGGATATGATAGCCATGCCTAAATAGTTGGGTGGGTGGGGACTCAAAAATATCTTTTTGTTCTCCAGATCCCTTTCCACAAAATGTGGATGGCGGTTATTCTCAAGAGATAGTCGATGGACTTTGATGGTTAAATAAAAACATATTGTGCCTTCCTCTCTTGAAGATTGGCCTAGGAATCTCATTAAACCACGATACAAAATATCCATAATTCGATAGGATGTTCTTAATACTTTTTACATCATTGGTAGTAGGATTTCTTAGCAGATTAGTAGAGGTGATATGCTTCATCTTGGTTAGGATCCTTGGTCGGGTTGTGACTTGAGATACAAGTTGTTTCCCCCCTAATCGAATGCCTCTGTGATCGTGGTTTCTACATGCTAGCTCATGTAGCCAATCTAAACCTTTTCTCCTTGTGGTCCCAAGGATGGTTTTAAGCTAATGACCTAGGAATCTAGGATTAATTTTGGGCATGCTTGAATGATCAATGCTAGTCATATTTGCATTATGGATAATCCAAATTAACTTGTATGGTGCATATCCCTTGTTGGCATATACATGCCTAAATTTGGTTTTGTTTCTCTAATTGCTGACATATTAAATCTGGAAGAACGATGGTGGTGAATGGTTGTTTGGAAGGTCAAATGTCTGCCTAAATTAAAAATAATTGTGTGGTGCCTAAAGATGAACATGGTCCCTACTTGGGATGTATTACAAAGATAGTTATGGTTGACCCTGGATGGTGCCATCTATATCAAAATAATGGAGAAAATGCTCCCCTTCATGGAATGTCCATTTTTTCAAAATGTCTAGAAGTTATGCAGGTCGACTCTTGGTCACTCTATCCCTTGGTCTGGCATAGACTTGGAAGGTGTTTGGTGTTCGTGGAATTCAATTCCCATTTGTTTTCCTTACCAATCTCTCCCTCTTATTATATAATGGGGGTCTCATTAGCTAGGAATCACTCAATTTTCTTGGACAAGACTTTTGTCCCTTCTCACATTGTTGAAAAGGGGTTGGCCAAATTAATCCATTTTCCTTAGGAAAATAATTGTTATGCTCCCAAGGTGGTGATTGCAGAATCTATTGATTATGCTAATCCATGGGGCTACTTTGATAGAGCATCAACATATAATGATCATTTGTGTGGTGTCATTTTTATTCTATACCTCTCTCCTTTCCCATTTCGTCAAAGTTAAGATGGGCCTAGGTCTAGGCACCAATAATATATCCAAGCTTCTTGCATGCAAAAATATGCTTCTCTATGCATAATAATAGGGTTGCTCACATATTCATATCTTTGGGGACTCAAAAATGACTATCAATCGGATCAATGGAATTATATCCTCTAGGAATATTTACCTTTATCCTATTTTAGAGGAAGTTATTCATATTTTTGAATATTTTGATGATTTCTCTTGTTCACGCATTTACAGGGAAAGGAGCAATGATGCTAACAACTTATCAACAGATGGACTTGAATTGGAGAAGTAACTTTGGGCCATAGGTGAGTAGATCTAGGATCGTTTGGCGGAGTTCTCACATTGCATTCAAAAGTTTTATTTTTTTATTCCTCTACAAATGTTAGTTCACTCTCTTGCCATGGTTTTTTCCTTGCTCATCCAAGGCACGATATTACTATTTTTTATCATATATTTAGTGGATCACTGTTATACATAACATATAGGTGTTTGACAATTTATTATTGAGGTATCTAGCCTGGTTCAATTCATTATGATTATTGGGGCCTACGACCTAGTCCAGAGTTTTGTGCTTATTATGGGATCCCTATTTTTGTACAAGTACTATGCTTTGATACTTTTTTTTATGATATGATATACTTTTTAGCATGTTGTTTTGGGGGGAAATTGTTTATTCCCAATCAATGTTTATATTTTTTCTACAACTCATAGTTACCTCTTAGATACACTCCTAAAGTGTGTTTGAAATAATACTAAGAGGGGGGGTGAATCAATATTAGCAAGTCAATAATTTTTCATTTCCATAATCAGATTCATATGCGCTACTTCATTTAATGGAACTTGTGTGTATATGCAACTGTGTTTAAGGAAACTAGCGTATATCCTGCAAAATTATGACTTAGTTAATTCATCATATGTTGATCTTTAATCAATGCATCAGAACCATCTAAACAGTAACCAGGTGCAGTAAAAACAAAACAAACAGTCACACACATGAACACAAGATATAAGGTGGAAACCCAATGTGGGTGAAACTTGCATGCTATAATCATCTATATCTTCTTTTTAAATTAGAAACTTCTTTTTACAATTTTTGTATTAGTGTAGTCTTATACCAGTACGCAGGCTTCTACTTGCAGAAGGCTACAACCTTCTCTCATTCTCCAGCTTCTTCTAGAAGGGAGAAAAAACCCCCTAGCTCTTGTACTAGCTAATATGTTTACTAGTACGTAAGTGCCAGCCTATAGAAGGCTACAACCTTCTCCTTTTTCCAGCAACCACGTTTCATAAATTTTCAGACTGGATCCATCAATAGCATTATTCAATCATCAAATCAACCAATCTCCTTTGCACCAACCACAACTAAATCAACCAATCACTTTGACAACCCTTCAATCTGATCTTTCATAATTTTCTATCCAGAATACAGTAACCAAAACCCAGAACATTGAAACAACAAACAGACGTAGCTAAAACATATTTTATGAGGTATACGCTACTTCAATGTGTCGAACCTGCGTGCATATGCACTTTTATCAAGACGAACCTGCGTACAGATCTACAAATAAAATTTAATATGTATGCGTTGTTTTGATATGCAGAATGAGTGTGTATACGCACCTTTTCTAAAGTGAACCTGCGTACAGATTTGTAAATGATGATTTAAACTTTACAACAATTCCAGACTTTAGTTATACCCAGATCATCATATTTACATACTACAACATGCGCTAGTTATTTAGATAAATGATCAAATCACATAAAGATACTTCACTTCAAGCCTTAAGATCTTGACCCATCATTAGATATATCCTTTATCAAGCACTAAGGTTCATCCTTGGTTCAGATCCAGCTATACACCATAACCCAATAACCTGTATACTAGATCTTTCTCTTCATCAAATATTCAATACTTGAGTGCCTTTGCCTAATGATCTTCTCCTCCTTTTATAGTCTTAGGCCTTACTCAATACCATGGACCAAAAACCACTTAGGACCAATACCATGGATCAAAATACATGGACTAAAACTTATTTTTTTCCAACATGTATGCACCTTTCCTTCTGTGAAAGTGCGTGTGTACATTATAAGATCCTTTTGGTCTGTTAACCTGCATGTACACGCATCTTAGTCAGTGGGTAACCTACGTATACATCTCTTTTCTTCATTATGTGAGTCTGAATTGTGATATGTCATCTAAGTGAGTTGTTATCAAGGACAACACCTATGTCATAATGCCAACAATCTCCTCCTTTGGAATTGATGGCAACCAAGTCACTCTCCCCCTTTGTCATCAAGGGCAAAGGTTTATGCTCCCCCTGAGTACATCTTGAATTCTCTGATATGCTGAAGTGTGCTGATTGAGCTCCATGATCGAGTCCATGCTCCTACTGAATATAAGCAAGGTCTACAAAAATATGTTCTAAAAGAACTTCCTATCACTAATGACTCATACATACATCCATCTCCCAACCAGGTGGGGATATACCAAGTTTGACTCATCCACCCAACCAAGTGGGGATATACCAATTGTTTATACATTTCAAAACAAGAACATTACATCATCCATCCCATGCATACTGGGGTAACAAAATAGGTCATTTCATGACCTTTACATTAAGAGATATACATGACATATATAAAAAAGACCAAATATCTTAGACAACACCATGATAGTCATCAACACCATCTATCAATCAACATCTAGATCAGCAACCATGATCTCCCCCCTGAACATGTTCCACCTGACTCAAAAACAACTATGTGAATTTGTACCAAGATCTTCTAAGATAATGCCAACAATGCATTATTAGAAGTATATGCTCCCCCTGAACCTGTGCTAGATGATCACTGTCATATCTGATCATTTCATATAGTAGAAGAGTAATCAAGGCATTATCATCAATCAGATATACGTCAAGTTATCAAAAAATTATGAGATACAACATATTTCCACATGTCATCCATAGATTGTAACCATCATCAAGCAGAGAAGATAATTCACTTAACCATATCAAACCCCTTTCATCTTGAGTCTGGCCCACTGCTTTTCCTCAAACCAACATATACGTGACTGTATCCATAGAAACCAACATATGTACGTGACTATGCTTCATGAAACTTGCATATAACCACATTTTCTCTGAAACAGATAAGTTTTAACAATAAAATGATGCATCAACTACTCGCAACTTCTGTCTGAGATATTCAAATGTCTCTCTGGGCAGTGGTTTGGTGAATATATCAGCAATCTATTCTTTGGAGGGAACATAATCCAATTTGACATTTTTTTCAAGCACTTGTTCACGTAGAAAATGATATTTGATGGGTATGTGCTTGGTCTTGGAATGCATGACTGGATTCTTTGAAATAATGATGGCACTTGTATTATCACATATAATGGGGATGGGTGGAGTACACGTGATCTAAATGTCTTACAATGTTTGAACCATCCAAAGGAATTGTGTGCAGCAAGATGCAGCAGCCACATATTCTCCTTCAGCTATAGATAATGCAATTGAACATTGTTTCTTGTTGAACCAAGACACTAATATGGAACCCATATAGAATGCACCACCACTAGTGCTTTTTCTATCATTAACGCTTCTTGCCCAATCTGCATCTGTATATGCATGAAGTGTAAGATCTGTATCTCTAGGATACCATAAAGAAAAAATTTGTGTCCCTTGAAGATATTTGAAAATTCTTTTTACTTCATGAAGGTGTGATTCCTTTGGATTTTCTTGGAATCTTCCAACTATTCCTACTGCATGCATGATGTCTGGTTGGGTACCTATTGGATAAAGCAAATTGCAATCATGGATCTGTAGGTTGGTTGATGTAATGTTGTTGATTCATTATTTGAACTGAGACTGCATCTTGTTACCACTGGGGTATAGACTGGCCTAGAATCTTCCATGCCATATTTTTTTAAGATCTGTTTGAGATATTTGGTTTATGACAGAAAAATACCATCTTTATTTTGTTGAACTTGTAGACCAAGAAAATATGTAAGCTCACCAAGTAGGGATATTTCAAATTCCTGCTGCATTACCAAAGCAAAATTCCAATTTATGGCTTCTTCATTACTACCAAAAATGATATCATCAACATACACAACAAGTATTAGCAATTTATTGTTGTCAATCTTTGTATATAGATTGCTATCAGCTTATCCTTTTGAAAAACCTTGTTGATGGAGATATTTGTCAAGACGGTAATACCAGGCCGTTGGAGCTTGTTTTAGACCATGGAGAGATTTTCTGAGTCTGCATACGAGTTTTGCATCATTTCCAAGAATGAGTCTGTCTGGTTGCTCAATATAGACTTCTTCTTCTAAGTCTCCATTAAGAAAGGCAAATTTTAAATCCATTTGGTATACTTTGAATTTCTGAAAACTAAAAAGAGCAAGGAACATTCTTATGGCTTCAAGTCTAGCAACAAGTGCAAAATTTTCTTCAAAATCTATACCTTCTTGTTGAGCATATCCTTTACAAACAAGTCTGGCCTTGTTTCTAATAACTTCTCCATTTTCATTCAGCTCATTTTTGAATATCCATTTAGTTCCTATGATATTCTTATCATGAGGTCTAGGAACTAATTCCCAAGTATTATTCTCTTCAATTTGTTCAAGTTCTTCATTCATGGCCTTGACCCAAAATTCATCTTTGCATGCTTCATTTACATTTTGAGGTTCGGTGGAGGAAAGTAATGCTAGATAGCTTGAAGCCTCTGTAATAATTCTTCTTGTCTGCACACCTACCTCTTTCTATCCCAAAATTTGGGTCTCTAGATGATTTTTTTCAACATACCTGGATGGATTCTTTTCTTCTACCATTATCTATTCTTCTAGTGCTTCATTGGTTTCTTCTTGATTTGATGTGGGAGGATAATCCTCATCTTCTTCAAAATCTTTAGTTTCTACTTACTTTGGATTTTTGTATGCTTCATCAACCACAACATCAATACTTTCAATAATTTTCCCAAGTCTTTTATTATAATATTTATATCCTTTACTCTAGGAAGAGTAACCAAGGAGAATGTGTTCATCTGCTCTAGGTTCAAACTTATCAAGTTTTTCATCAATCCTTTTGATGTAACATTTGCTTCCAAAAAATTTGAAGTATTTTACAATAAGAGTCTTACCATACCAAATTTCATGTGGAGTTTGAGTGTTGTTTACCCGAACATTTGCTTGGTTGATAATAATTATGGCACCGAATGCAGCTTCACCCGAGAAGGTTGTAGGAGTTCCAGACTCATCTAGCATAGCACGAGCCATTTGTTGAACAATTTTGTTCATCCTTTCTACCACTCCATTTTTCTGAGGAGTCCTTGCAGTGGAGAATTTCCTTTTTAATTCCATGTTCTTCACAAAAGTCAAAGAATTCATCCAAGGTAAATTCCCCTCCTCGATCAGATTTGAGGCATTTGATTTTGCGATTTGATTCATTTTCAACCAAGGCTTTGAAGGATTTGAATTTTTCAAATGCTTCGTCTTTATGCTTTAAAAGTCCTATCCAACACATTCTGGAAAAATCATCAATGAATAATATAAAGTATTCTTCTCCACGAGGTGACTTTTTCCTTGATGGTCCACATCAATCAGTATGAACAAGTTCAAGAGGCGATCTGTTTTTCTTATCAAATTGACATGATTCGAATATTGTATTTTCTGGGATGCTGATATCAGGAAGATCACGAATAGCCTGGAATCTGCATGCTTTTCTTATTTGAAAGAAGCTTAGATGCCCCAATCTTCTGTGCCATAGCTAGTGTTCATCATTTTTGCTTAGATAGCACTGTTATTATCCTCGCTTGAGTATGTATAATTTGTTTGGAGTTCTTATACATTTGATCACAGTTTCTCCTATATCAAGCTCACGAACAACACATCCATTTGATCGAAATACTACTTCATTTCCTTGATCACACATTTGACTGACACTCAATAGGTTATGCTTTAGACCATCGACATACATAACATTCCCAGGTTTAACTTTTTCTTTTAAGAGAACAAAACCTTTACCTTTTATGACATCAGGAGTGTCATTTCCAAATGAGACCTTTTTACTTTTTCTAAGTCATTATATGACTGAAGTTTTTCTTTGTCACCTATCATGTGTTTTGAGCATCCACTGTCAATGTACCACTGATTTTCTTGTCCTTCTGCATACAAGGCTATACCACATCTTTCTGTTTGTGGTTCTTTCTTTTTCCATATTTTGGGACTTAGTGAATTTTCTCCTTCTGAGATGTTTGTTGAAGTTTACTCTTGCATTCAAATTCTTCATGGCCGAAGTTGTTGCAGATAGAGAATTTAATTTCTTTTTAAGAAGAGAAAAGTTATTGTAGGTTTGTTTCATGATCCCTGTCACATTCCTTTGATTTTGTGCTTCTCTAGTCATGATGGTCTTGTAAGCAGCACATTGATCAGCTTTGTGTCCAATGTTATGACATGGGAAACATTGGCCATTAAAGAAGTTCCTGCAATTATTGAATCTGCTGCCCTGGTGATTGTAGTTTCTATTGATATTCATTCTTGAAGCAGATTGAGTATGATTTACCTAAGGTTGGTTGTATCTTTTGTTCATCCTTGAAGTAAATTGAGCCTGATTTACCTGGTCATCTACTTTATGACTTTGCTGATGATTGTCAAACTGTTCACTGCTCTTTGTTGCATCAAGATAGCTTTTAGTGGAGGTTGACAGCTTCTGTGCTTGAGATGCTTCTTCAGTATATCCAAGACCTATCTTTATCAAAGGAGAACACTGCACTTTGATAATTTCATTTAATGTTTCTGATCCTTTAGAAAATCTAAGATTGAGAGCTTTTGTTTTCTCAATATCCTTTCTTAAACCCACAATTTCACATTCTAGTTTTCCATTGTGCTTTTCTCTTTCAGCAAGTTGGAATGTCAAAGTATCTATAATCATATTCTTTTTTCTAAACTGATTTTGAGTTTAGATATTTCTTCATAAAGGTCATCTTCATCTAAAGCATCCAAGAAATCATCATCTTCAAAAGCCATCAGAAGTCTATAGTCATTACTATTTTCATCTTCATCATTAATTAATTAACCATCGCTATCTTCATGTGTATAGTAGCTCTTCTTACTTACACTTATTTTCTATGCCATTTAGCTGATTCCTTACCTTTATCAAGCTTACCTTTATGAAAACATTTGGCAGCATAATGATCGACTCTTCCACAAGACAAACATTTGAAAGGTAGTTTACCTCTGAATCTTTTGGAACCTCATTGAAGGTTCTTGACAAAGTTTGCTTCTTCCTCTCCTTCTGAAATATGTCTTGATTCATTGAGTTCTTCTCTTCCTGAATCTTTGAATGCGGCTTCTCTCATATCTGATGGAACTCCTTTTCTCATTTCGAAAGCAGTTAAGATTTTGTGCAGCTGTGTCATAGTAATAGTCTGAAGATCCTGCTTTTATTCTATGGCAGATATTTTTGATTCAAAGTTAGTAGACAAGGATCTTAAAACCTTTTCAACTAAAGTAACTTCTTTTATCTTTTCATCCAAATTATTCATGCAATTAAAAATCTCATCTATACGTAAGAAGTAACTAACTATACTTTCATCATTGTGCATTTTGAGAGTTTCATATTGAATTCTAAGAGTTTGTAGTTTTGCACGTTTTACCTAAGTGTCTCCTTCATAGCTTAGAACAATCTTGTCCCATATATCTTTAGTGGATTTGAGCTGCATAACTTTGAAAAATTATGATTGTGACATACTCCCTAATAAAGTATTGATATCCTTGGCATTGGTTTCATATTGCTTTTACCTGCCGCATCTATAGGAATTGTTGATGGAAATTTGTATCCTCCTTCTACGATTTCCCAAACATCTATTCCAGGAGATTGAAGATAGGTTGTGGTTCTTACCTTCCAATAAACAAAGTTTCTCCCATCAAGGATTGGTGGTCTGATGGATCCCTCTCTTTCATGATTACTCATGGTGATGGATCTTCCTTCAAGCGATCAAGCTTCTTCTGAAGGACCTGCTCTGATACCAATTGTTGGAAATAATACTAAGAGGGGGGGTGAATTAGTATTATCAAGTAAATAATTTTTCATTTCCATAATCATATTCATATACGCTACTTCAGTTAATGGAACTCGCGTGGATACGCAACTGTGTTTAAGGCAACTGGCATACATCCTACAAACTTTTGACTCAGTTAATTCATCATGTGTTGATCTTTAATCAATGCATCATAACCATATAAACAGTAACCAGGTGCTGTAAAAACAAAACAAACAGTCACACACATGAACACAAGATATAAGGTGGAAACCCAATGTGGGTGAAAACCACTTGCTGCAATCGTCTCTATCTTCTTTTTGAATTAGAAACTTCTTTTTACAATTTCTGTACTGGTGCAGTCTTATACCAGTACGCATGCTTCTACCTGCAAAAGACTACAACCTTCTCTCATTCTCTAGCTTCATCTGGAAGGGAGCTACAACCCCCTAGCTCTTGTACTAGTTGATATGTTTACTAGTACGTAGGTGCCGACCTACAGAAGGCTAAAACCTTCTCTTTTCTTCCAAGGACCACGTTTCATAAATTTTCAGACTATATCCATCAATAGCATTATTCAATCATCAAATCACCCAATCTCCTTTGCACCAACCACAACTGAATCAGCCAATTACTTTGAAAACCCTTCAATCTGATCTTTTAGAATGTTGTAACCAGAATACAGTAACTAGAACCCAGAACACTCTAACATCAAACAGAAGCAACTAAAACATATTTTATGAGGTATATGCTACTTCAATGCGTCAAACCTGCGTGCATGCACACTTTTATCAAAACGAACCTGTGTACAGATCTACAAATCAAATTTAAGATGTATACGTTGTTTTGATATGTAGAACCAGTGTGTATACGCGCCTTTTCTAAAGTGAACCGGCTTATAGATCTGTAAATGATGATTTAAACTTTACAACAATTCCAGACTTCAGTTATACCCAGATCATCATATTTACAGACTACAACATGCGCTAGTTATTCAAGTAAATGATCAAATCACATAAAGATACTTCACTTCAAGCCTTAAGATCTTGACCCATCATTAGATCTTATCCTTTATCAAGCGCTAAGGTTCATCCTTGGTTCAAATTCAACTATGCACCATAACCCAATAACTTGTATACTAGATCTTGCTCTTCATCAAATATTCAATACTTGAGTGCCTTTGCCTAATGATCTTCTCCTCCTTTTATAGTCTTAGGCCTTACTCAATACCATGGACCAAAAGCCACTTAGGACCAATATCTTGGACCAAATACCTGGGATTAACACTTCGGACCAGATACCTTGGACCAATACCATGGATCAAAATACCATGGACCAAATACCATGGACAAAAACTTAGTTTTTCCAACATGTGCACAACTTTCCTTCTGTGAAAGTGTGTGAGTACGTTATACACTCCTTTTGGTCTGCTAACTCACGTGTACACGTGGCTTGGTTAGTGGGGAACTTACGTATACCTCTCTTTTCTTCATTCTGTGAGTCTGAAATGTGATTTGTCATCTGAGTGAGTTGCCATCAAGGACAACACCTCTGTCATAATGCAAAAAAAATTATGATATACTTTTTAGCATGTTTTTTTTGGGGGAAATTGTTTATTCCCAATCAATGTTTATATTTTTTCTACGACTCATAGTTACCTCTTAGATACACTCCTAAAGTGTATATACAAAATGTAATTTTCTTCATCTCTTTATGAATGACATTACATGAGCTCAAAAAAAAAAAAACCATACTCTTTAAATTAATCCATGTAGCTCTTTTATTTTTCCAAGCAACTTACATAAGGTTTAAACATGTATAAATTGTTATTGTTATTCTTATCATTTTCATTAAATCTTTAAAACTAGAAGATTGGATTAATATTTCTTTTAGTTAAAAAAAAAAAGAGTTCAAGGAAAATTTTGATGTGAGATTTACAAATCCATCACATTAGTGAAGTCTAGGTTTCGAGGAAAAAAGTGTGACTCGTCATCAAGACACTTTGATGAGAAGTCTTCAAAACTTCATCACATAAATATGTGAGAGATTCAGGGAGAGAAAATTCCAGAGATTAAAAAATGAAAAAAAAAAATCAATAGATGTTAAATCAACTAACTCATCATCAAGACACTTTGATGAGAATTCTAAAAAACTTTCATCGCATAAATATGTGAGAGATTCAGGGAGAGAAAATTCTAGAGATTAAAAAATCAATGAAAAAATCAATAGTTGTTAAAACAACTAAATGTTAGAAGAAGAGTAATCAATACAATAAAATAATTAACTAGAATCAAATGTATTAAAATAAATCTAATTTAAATAATATATAAAAAAAAAATTAAAAATAATTAAATCTAACATAAAAAAAATATTAATAAAAAAGATAATATTTATAATATAATAAAAAAAATAATTTTATATAATAACTAAGCCAAAAAAAAAAATTATATATATATATATAATATATAATATATATATATGACTTAATTAGAGCTAAACCATTATAACTAAACTAACTATATATATATATATAAATATATAATATATATATATATATATATATATATATATGAAAAAATTGTAATTTTATTTAGCATGGGAAAGACAAGGACAAAATTGCATGCATTCAATCAAGTTTTCCAAAAGGCCTACAAAAAGTTGAGCACTAAGCTCCAAGAAATATTCCTCCATGAAAGGTCACCCATAACTAAAATAAATTAGGACCGAAACCCAAAAAATAGTTATAAAAAAATACATGTTAGGCTAAGTGTAAGGACACTTAACTACTTTTTTTTACCTTTTTTTCCTCCTTGATTAGGAATCACATCTACAATTTCTAGTTGACTTTCTTCCACAATTCCAATTTTATTCTCTACCCCTTTTGAAGACACATATTTTTATGAGTCTCAACTTTATGATGCATTGTTAGGGTCCCACCCTAACCCCCTTATTTATGTAATAGGATCAAGTCATAGTTATAGTTAAGTAAAGAGTCAATAAAACCCATATTAATAATTGTTAGTGGTTAACCCGCATTTAATGACGGGACCACAGTTAGTTGCAAATGGGCCATGGTATTAGATAGATGGTATTAATAAGAACCATGGTATGGCCCCATGGTATTGCATGTATGAATCCTATATAAAGGATAGAGACTCCCTGCGAGGAGCATAGTTTCTTATTTTGTAATCGAGCTCAGCTCTATTGGAGGTTGCCCCCTCGAAGAGGCAAGTGAACTTTGCTTTCTGAATAATAAAATACTTGTTGTTATTGCTCTTGTTCTATGTTTTGGGTATATTTCTTCACATATTTGGTATTCGGGTATCGTCTTGCAGGTTAAGAGCATAACAAGTGGTATTAGAGCGCTTTCTAGGGCTTGTGGGATCTCCATTTTTTAGCAATTTTTCTTTTTTGGCTAGAGACGTGTTTCGGCGTCTTTAAACCACGAGATCTGTTGTTGAGTGCATAAACCTGCAGATTTGGGGAGGCATGCATGCAAGAAATACAAGAAGGTGGTCACACTTGTTGGACTCCCTTGTAACCCCTGTGGGTAACCCTTCGAGTAGTAGCACATTAGACAGAACCACACACGGATTATCTTCCGAGTACCTTCTAGGTATATCAGAAGCCCCCTAGCTCCCTTGAAACCTCGCCATAGATAAACCATCGGTTGTCTTGCTGCTACAGTACACCGAGAACAGCACTTGGAGACATTACTCACCCGTACAATAGGGTAGTCGGGTTGTACGGCTAAGGGTACGGTTGATCCTCCTTGGTTAGTGCCCTAAAAAATTGGGCCAAGTACTACTGTCAGACCCTTATGTATATTGCGATCTATATCACCTAACACTCCTGAAAACCCTAGTTCCCTTCTCTATCACGGGATCACACATAATATATGCTAGATCAGAGCTCACAAGTGGGATTTTGCAGCAACAGCAGCAATCAATTCAGTCGTTCAGATCTATTAGATCAACGATTCAGATCTCTTAGATCCCTCAGATCTGCCATCCAGATCTGAGTAGTTGTGTGGGTTCCTATACCTAGGCGCGAATTTTGCAGGACTTTTGGCACCATTGACATTTCAAGGATTCGGCAACTGCAGTATTCCTAAGCAAGGAGTAAAACTCCATTAGGAGTGAAAAAAAAAATATATAAGACCCCTCGGGCACTTATTGGTGACTTAACCCATCAGAATCAGGATGACGAGCTAAGCAAGATGGTACCATTCAATTGTTAGTGCAAAAAAAATTCGAGCAGTCCCAAATTTCAAGTAAATTGGCTTGGTGCATGGTACAAACTAGAAATCAAGCTATGGCAAATGAAAGGATGGACAACCTTGAAGCATCCTTGAAAGACATCCAAGAGCAACTGACGAAAATAACTACAACACTCTCTATGGGCAAGGCGGAAGCCCACGAGGAGGTATATATTGGCAATGAACACAGTGAGGGTGAGTCTAGCCACTCTCTTCACCTCTGGGGCACCCACCAACAATCTCGTCCATGACCACCCAAGCTCGACATGCATAAATTTGATGGCTCTCACCTAGCATCATGGATAGCACAAATGGAGCAATATTTCAATCTGAATTACATCCTAGATAATGCCACTCAGCTTAGTGTGGGGATCATGTACTTGGACAATGAAAGATGGCAATGGTGGCAATGGCATTAATGTTGCTATGGAAGGCCCTTGACTTGGAACACATTCAAAAAAAATCTTATGGGTCGCTTTGACCATGACTTTGCTTTTTTTGGTCATCTCACTAAGCTCCAACAGACTGGAACAATGGATGAATATATTACAGCCTTTGAAGCCTTAGCTTTCCGCACTTTAGGTCTACAAGATGAGTTCTATATGGAATATTTTATCAATGGTCTTAAAGAGGCCATACAAGCTCACGTTCGATTGCACCACCCTCCCTCATGGCTAGAGGCTTGTAGGATAGCTCATGAAGTAGAACGTGCGTTAGCAGCCTAGTCCAATCGCCCAAATTTCACCGCCAAGGGTTGCCCCCACAGGCTCACAGAACTACCCAAACACTCAAGGTTCAAAAGATGTCACTTGCATAAATGGTGGAAAGAAGAAGTCAGGGGTTATGTTACTAATGTGATGAAAAGTACTCCCCTAGGCATAAATGCAAGGAGCCAAAATTTTTTCAAATTGATGCTACTGATCACAGCTCATCGGAGGAAGCCCCGCCACTTGAGGAACCAGAGGAGGAAGAAGAGGACAACCAAAAGGACAATGTACTTGAAGAACCAGTTATTTCGCTGCATGCTTTGGCAAGGATTTCTTCGCCTCAAACTCTCAAAATCATAGGTTTTATTAAGCATCGCCCAGTAGTAGTCTTGATTGATAGTGGAAGTACACATAATTTTATCCATCAAAGAGTCGTGGAAGTAGTGCATTGTTTTGTACGAGCATTTTCTAACTTCCAAATCCAAATTTCTGATGGGGGAACAATGAAATGTGAAGGCCGTTGTGAAAATGTCAAACTTCAAATGGGGGATTATCAGCTAAAGACCCGCATGTTTTCCATACACATGGGAGGGTGCGACATTGTCCTAGGTGTTGAATGGCTTTGCACACTTGGCCCAATCACAATGGATTTCCAGGAGTTATATATGAGCTTTAAGCAGAACAACCACACACATACCCTCCGCGGACTCCAGGTGGGAGCTTCCTCTATCATCAGCTCACATCGGATGGAAAAATTGTTAAAAAAGGGCCATCATGGAGTTATAGCTCAATTTAATGCCATCCAGGCCTTTGAACCCAATTCTCTTCTGATTCATCCTGAGATGCAACAGATCTTAAATAACCATCTGCTAGTCTTTGACAAGCCTCATGAGCTTCCACCCTCGAGAGGGGAACATGATCATAGCATCACTTTGGTCCTAGGGGCCCAACCACCAAATGTGCACCCATATAGATATCCGTTCGCCCAAAAGATTGAAATAGAAAAAACAATCAAGGAACTTTTGGAAGCAGGCGTCATTCGTCCCAACATTAGTCCTTATTCATCACCGGTGGTCATGGTGCTCAAGAAAGATGGGGAATGGCGTATGTGTCCAAACTTCAGGGCCCTCAATAAGTTGACAATCAAAGATAAATTTCCCATCCCAGTTGTTGATGATTTGTTGGATGAACTAAATGGGGCTCAATTCTTCATTGAGCTTGATCTTCGCTCAGGCTACCACCAAATTTGCATGAAAGAAGTCGACATTCCAAAGACTGCTTTCAAAACTCATGAAGACTATTATGAGTTCTTGGTCATGCCATTCAGTCTTTGTAATGCACCATCTACTTTTCAGAGCCTTATGAACCACCTGCTCAAACCATATATAAGAAAATTTGTCCTCGTTTTCTTCGATGACATCCTCATCTACAGTCGCACTTGGGCCGCACATCTTCAGCATGTAGATCTGCTCTTGCAACTACTCCGCGAGCATAAATTATTTGTTAAGATGTCCAAGTTTTCTTTTGGCATGGAAGAAGTTGAGTTTGTGGGCCACATTGTGGGGCGTGAAGGTGTCAAGGTGGACCCCAAAAATATCTAGGCAATGCAGAATTGGCCTCAACCTAAGACCTTGAAGAGCCTGAGAGAATTTTTGGGTCTCACAGGCTACTATCGCAAATTTGTCCGTAATTATGGTCGCATTGCGAGACCCCTCACTCAACTCCTTAAGAAAAATTCATTCCTCTAGAATGATGAAGCACAACAGGCCTTTACAGCTCTAAAAAATGCCATGTATTCCACTCCAGTCTTAGCACTACCCGACTTCACCAAATCTTTTGTCATTGAATGTGATGCTTCGAGTACGGGTATTGGGGCAGTCTTAATGCATGAAGGTCGACCCTTGGCCTTCATAAGCCATATGCTCGCACTCGAAGATCATTTTTTT
The DNA here is from genome assembly GCA_000404065.3 of Pinus taeda. NCBI lineage: Eukaryota > Viridiplantae > Streptophyta > Pinopsida > Pinales > Pinaceae > Pinus > Pinus taeda. Next base: position 34,684 of record APFE031584306.1, read on the forward strand.
GGATAGGCATGAAAAAGGACATTCTTACTTTTGTAGTGGAATGCGACGTCTGTTAGCGCCACAAAGGAGAGACAGTGAAAGCACCAGGCACATTACAACCATTGCCTATCCCGGCATCAATATGGATGAAGGTTTCTATGGATTTCATTACAGGTCTTCCAAAGTCAGGAAACAAGTCAGTCATCATGGTGGTTGTGGACAGATTTTCTAATTATGCTCATTTTTGCTCCCTACCCCACCCTTTTACATCGACTTTGGTCACTCAATATTTCATGGATCAGATCTTCAAATTGCATGGCATGCCCACTTCCATTGTGTTTGATCGTGACCTGATCTTCACCAGTAATTTTTGGCAAGAACTCTTCAAGCTACAAGGTACCCAACTAAAACTCAGTACTTCCTATCATCGACAAACTGATGGTCAAACTGAAGCAGTCAACAAATGTCTGGAAACCTACCTTAGGTGTTTCACTTCAAAAAAGCAACATCTATGGGTACAGTGGTTACCTCTAGCTGAATGGTGGTATAACACCAACTATCATGCTACCACCAAAATGACTCCATATGAAGCAGTTTATGGTCAACTCCCTCCTTCCCCTACTTCCTATATCAAGGGGTGCTCAAAGGTACAAGCAGTGGATCAACTCCTACAGAACCGCACAACCATGCTTGCCCATCTTAGGGAGAGTCTTCATCAAGCTCAAAACCGCATGAAGTAACAGGTAGATCAGCATCACTCAAAACGCCAATTTCAAGAAGGGGATCAGGTATTTTTGAGGCTGAAACCATATAAGCAAACATCACTCAAAGACAAGGGTTGTCAGAAACTATCTCCAAAATTCTACGGACCGTATCAAGTACCTTAGCACATTGGAGAAGTGGCCTACAAGCTAGCTTTGCCACCCACTACAAAAGTCCATCCAGTTTTCCATGTCTCATGCCTTAAGAAAGTGATTGGGAACAATTGCTGAAGTCAAACCAGTCTCCCTGAACTGGATGAAGAAGGGTCACTCTGGCTCCAACTTGAATAGGTCTTGGACACACGAGAACGGTACCTGCGTGACCGCGTGATCAAGGAAGCCCTCGTCAAGTGGAAAGACACCTCTCTGGAAGATGCAACTTGGAAACCAACCACTGTTCTTGAGTAGCTTCCGCAGCTTCAACCTTGAGGACAAGGCTATTCTTACGGGGGAGGGCATGTTAGGGTCCCACCCTAACCCCCTTATTTATGTAATAGGATTGAGTCATAGTTATAGTCAAGTAAAGAGTCAATAAAGCCCATATTAATAATTGTAAGTGGTTAACCCGCATTTAACGACAGGACCACAGTTAGTTGCAAATTGACCATGGTATTAGATAGATGGTATTAATAATAACTATGGTATTGCCCCATGGTATTGCATGTATGAATCCTATATAAAGGATAGAGACTCCCTGTGAGGAGCATCGTGTCTTATTTTGTAATCGAGCTCAGCTATATTGGAGGTTGCCCCCTTAAAGAGGCAATTGAACTTTGCTTTTTGAATAATAAAATACTTGTTGTTATTGCTCTTGTTCTACGTTTAGGGTATATTTCTTCGCATATTTGGTATTCTGGTATCGTCTTGCGGGTTAAGAGCATAACATGCATGGGGTCTCTTAATTCCTCCCATCTCTTTTTTAGAAAGAGGCACTGCTACACTCGAACTATGGATTTTTCACCTTTTGCATCTTCCATCATTTGTTTGCCTTGCATCATTGATCCCTTGTGCTCAACCCCTCCATCCCCCGATGTTCCTTGTGGATTATAAGCATCCATAGAATTTTCCATTGTTCAATAGTCCTCTTCATTGAGGGAAATTGCTTTGCCAACTATTTGGTTTTTGGGTTTGTTCCTTTTTTCTTTTTGGGTCTTTCTTTGCCTTTGGACATGTCCACTTTAAAGACAAATATGGCACACAAAACCCATGTTTTCAAAATCTAAATGCTAGGTCCAAAGAAGAGTGTCATGAATCAAGTGGATTTGATGGAGAAAACCTTTGCTAAGGCCTACTTCTACACATATCCTAGCAAAAGCAAAATTCCCTTTGAGGTTCTATCTAGACATGCTTTTAACATACCCCCAAAATGTTTCCAATTCCTTTGAGAACTTGGTGATGCCACAAGGGAAGAAAAAAGTTATTTAATTTGAACCAAACGGACATTTTGGATATCACCATGATGTAGCATCAAACCACGGAAACCATGGGGTTATAAAAGTCCTATAATGCCCCAAAATCATGGGTCCTTGTTTAGGACGAAATGTCCATCCTTCAAAGTATCAAATTATACTACAAAAAAACCCTTAGAGCATAGATGGATTTCACAATTTGAAGTCCAACGTGAGTATACCTAATGATGTAGATCTTCTAGTTTTGGCCAAAAACCTTTAAATCTACAAATGAATGCTCACGTTTAAATCTACAAATGAATGCTCACGATTGGAGGGTTACTATCATTGTTAGAGACTGGTCCTTTAGGGTTACTGAGACTATTCGAACCTCCCCTCACTTGCATATTGATAATGGTAGAGTAATTTCAATCAATGGTATAATCTTACGCTATAAAAACATATAGCAGAGGTCTTTATACCTAAATCAAATTTTGAAACTCCATTGGGATACCAATCTCTTTTGGATCTTCCGCTTCAGATCAAGTACCAAGTCCACGGCCCTTCCCCTATGAGGACCGATGTCCCATTTGGGTTTTCGTAAAAAATTGATAAAAGACCCCACGTCAAGATCTGGATAAAAGGCCTCGCAGTCGGATGATTTTTCCCTTGCTGCCCCTTCCCTCCTTAACACTGGTCCCAGATCAAGCCTCTTATCATCCTCTGTGAAGGGCAAGAGGTTCAAGAAGCTACGGACAAACCTTGTGAGTGTTTGTGACCTAGATCACCATTGTGTCGGCTTCCTGCAAACAAAAACAGAGAGAAAATACCCCAAATCTACTCTTGCCACAGTTACCCAAGCGGAATGATACTCCTTTAGATCACCGACCGACCACAAAACTGCTTTCACTGGAATGAATTTCTTGAGATCTGTGTAGCTAAATGGTGACCACACTTGCAGTTCGTCAAAGTCATGCCTGTTACGGCCAAGCTTTAAGTCACCAACGTCATCGAGGTAATTATTGTTGACAAACACCCTCTAAGAAGACACCTCCATGTCAGCGTGATTCGCTCCATGGACTTGACAGAGGCACATATCCTCACCATGGTGGCTGCTAAGAGATTCAAGGATAGAGTGGAACTCGATGACAGCAGCCAGCGCCCTGCAGATGAAAACCCTAGCCATCCTTTCCGCTTTTAAAACCATGTTAATTACACTTTTTTTCAAAATTTAATCAATGACATCACTATTCTAGTAGCAACATCTATATCATTATTATGAATAATAAAAGTTTTAGAGCTTATATATATATAATTATTATGAATAATAAAAGCTGTAGAGCTTATATATATAATATTAAATGTAAAGAATAAAAAAACATAATATTAATATAAAATAAATAATTTTTATATTAATATAATGATATAATTATAATATTATAATGTAAAAAAATAGATATAATAATATATTTTATATTAATATATAAGAGCATATTTTAATTTATAGATGAAATAGAATTAATTAGAATTTAAAGATATAATTTCAAATAAAAATGTGATTTTTTTGTTTTGAATGCATAAATGGATTCAACACTCTTAAAAAAACAGATGGAGCATTAAGATTTTATAGATTAAACAACTTAAAATCAAACTTTTAAAAAATTTAGTTGACTTTTGGTCAAAATTAACCATTAA
>APFE031584306.1:39264-61537 GCA_000404065.3 Pinus taeda
AAAAAAATAGAAAAAAATAAAACATTTATACTAACATAAATTTAATGAAACACATTTTACAAATTGATATTGAATAACGGTGTGACTCCAAATAGAATCTAGATAAATTCATTTTTAATCCAATAGGCTTGGTCTATATTAAAATTGGTATTATTAAAATTAAGATCGGAGAATTTTAATTCTTTAAAGTATGGATTATCGAAATTTCATAATCTGGAAATATTCTGTCTGTTATATATGATTGTTATATATAATCTGATGGATAAAATATAAAAAAATTCAATCATATTTTGGTTTCTTAAATCCATTCCTTTAATTTATTAAATAACAATTTGTTTTGCGCTATTATGGCTGGGGTTATTAATACTCTCTGCACGAAACGTTTGCCCTCCACAAACGTGCATGAGTTGTCCTCGTAATCAAACTTCTGCGCTAAATGTTTGCCCTCATCTTATAAATCATGGCGTGGGGTTATGAACTGGTTGCGGTCAAGCTCTGCCGCATCGCAGAGCTGGTCATTGTTAGAAAAATAATTTTACGACGGTAAAGGAACTCAAAATCGGGTGCGTAAAGTAGGCAAGGTCAACTTCGGTGGTCAAAAAGGTAAATTTTAGGTTGTGAAAAGGATATCGTAATTATAGAGGGACTTAATTAAAAAACAGAATTAACTCAATAATAAAAACAAAGTAAAATAAAAAAGGTTGTGGAAATTTATTTGTGTAAAATTAAAACCATAACGTTTTACTAGACTTTACATTATATGTCAAAACATAAAGAAATTACATTCCCCTGATAAATGGAGGCAAAAGGTCCAAATGAAAAAAACACCAAACTCACTGCCATTTATGCATCACTAAGTTGTAGAGTAAACAAATTGGTTTTCACACACCCACCATAATTTCCTCCATGATTTTCTCCTCACTACCTCACATACTCTTGCTCCCTAATTTGCCTAACATGTCTAACATTACAAATGATTTTTACTTGCATATTTATCCTAACATATGAATTTGACATTACTTATTTTAACATATGAATTTGACATTAATTACATGAGAGAAAAAATATAAAATAAGCAATATGAGCGATTTTATATAGTAAATGATTTTCTGAACTTGCACGTATTGTGGAGTGTGGGCAATATTCCCAGAACGAATGCTTGCCCATATCTATTTATTAAACTTCATTAAATGTTTTAACCTCTGTGATGTGTTGTGGAATGGTCCACTTTGAACTTTTGTTCTAACTTTTGTCATTTTGCTCGCAAACAAAATCACAACCATGTAGTGGTTCACTGGGCAAACATGATGGTTGTCAATGTGTTTAAGGCAGTGGTTGGGATTATTATTTCCAACACTCCCTTTTAATTGCAATTGTTGCCATTGACAATTCAATCTCTGATATAAACAAAATTTTCACGTGTTAATGGATTTCTGAAAATATCAGCAAATTGTTCCTGTGACCTATAGTGCTGCAACACAATTTCATCATTGTTAATCAAATCTATGATAAAATGATATTTAGCATCAATATGCTTGGTCCTCTTGTCAAAAGAAAAAATTCTTTGATAATGCAATTGCGAATGTGTTATCGCAGAAAATAGTTTTCGCTCCCTCTTGGTTGCGGCAAAGATCCCTCAACATCCTTCTCATCCAAACTGCTTAACACATCGTTGTTGTTGCGGTGACATATTCAGCTTGAGCGGTTCACATTGACACTATTAATTGCTTCTTGGAAGCCCATGAAATGACTCCGGAACCCAAACAAAAAACATAACCTAAATTACTCTTTCTTTCATTGACACTTCGTGCCCAATCACTGTTGGTGTAACCAACTAACCTAAAATCATGTGTTGCACCGTACAAAATGCCATATTGTTTTGTCCCATTGACATACCTTAGAATTATTTTCGATGCTTGCCAATGTGTCTTCTTGCGTGTCTCCATGAACCTTGACACCAAACTCATTGCATACATTATATCTGGCTTAGTGGCGGCCAAATACATCAATCTGTCTATCATGCTTTTGTATAATGTCGGATTGACATTACTATTGCGAATCTTCTTTGCTTAACTTCAACCCCATGACAGTTGGAGTTGGTGCGGGTTTGTTGTTCTGCATTTTAAAACCTCTCCAAAATGTTTGTTACATACTTTGCTTGAGAGATAAAAATTCCATTTTATGTTTGCTTTACTTCTATGCCCAAAAAATACCTTAACAACCCCAAGTTAGTCATTTCAAAATCATTCTTCATGATTTGTTTGAAATCAGCGATGAGAAAATCATCACTACCCGTAAAAATCAAATCATCTACATATAAGACAACAATGAGAATCTTTCCATCATTTTCTTTGATGTAGAGATTAGGCTCACCGTCACATTTGTTGAAACCATTGTCCAACAAGTAGGCATCTATCCTATTGTACCATCCATGCGGTGCTTCCTTCAACCCATAAAGATCTTTCCTCAACCGATACACTTTGTCTTCTTTGCCTTCTACCTCATAACCAGGTGGTTGCGCAACATACACTTCCTCTTTCAACACTCCATTCAAGAACACTGATTTTACATCCATTTGATACACTTTCCATTTATGTTGCATGGCAATTACCAAAACTATATACACTATTTCCATCCTCGCGACTAGCACGAACATCTCCTCATAATCTCTTCCATGCGCTGCTTGTATCCTTTGACAACTAGCCTTGCTTTGTGCCTTTCATTCTTCCCATTGACATTACTCTTGGTCATATAGACCCACTTCACTCCAGTGACTTCTTTTCCTTGTTGAAGGTTCACTAACTCCCATGTGTCGTTCCTTTCTATTGCTTCTATTTATTCCTCCATTGCTGCAACCCATATTTCTTCTTTCACTACATCTTCAAAATGGATTGGGTCATCTACATGACAAGAACAAAGCCAATAAGGAATTGAGACCAGCGCTCCTATCAACTTCATCTTGCTCATAAATTTCTTTTAAATTTATGAATTTTGGTCTTCTTGTGCTTGGAGAAGCACTTGCTTGACTGTGTGACGCTTTGATGGTGTTGTTTGTTGTCTCTTTTGTTGAGCTTGAATAGGAGTAGAGGGAGTCACTGTTGAGGAATTGCTTGCCGCTGTAAATTCCTCTTTGTCCTCATGTGTTATACATGCTTTCACATTCACTGTCTTCTCTAAAATTCCATCCCATGCTTCCTCTTCTATGAACTACACATCTTCGTTGATTATGACTTTCTTGGTTGATGGATTGTAGAGCTTCTATGCCTTAGATTCATCACTGTATCCAAAAATATACATTTCACCCCCTCGTTGTCCAAATTCTTTCTCAACTTATCAGGGACATGTGCATAAGCCACACATCCAAAAACTGTCATGTGAGTGACACTATGCTTCCTTGCACTCCATGCCTCTTGAGGAACCATGTTCTGGACATTTTTGGTTGGACATCTATTCAAGATATATGTTGCACATGCAACAACTTTAGCCCAATAATCATTTGGCAAATGCTTTGCCCTCAACATACACCTTCCCATTTCTATAATGGTCCTATTCTTCCTTTCTGCCACACCATTTTGCTGAGGTGTATATCTTGTTGTAAATTGCTTATGAATTCCACGCTCCTTGCAAAATCGAAGGAAGTCATTTGAGACGTATTCGCCACCTCTGTCAATCCTCACGACTTTGATGTAGTGTCCACTTTGCTTCTCAACAAGAGCCTTGTATTGGTGAAAACGCTCAAACACTTCACTTTTCTGTTTTAGGAGATAGACCCATGCCTTCCTTGTGTAGTCATCTATGAATGTAAATACATAGTGGCTGCCACTAATTGATGGTGTTTGCATTGGTCCACATAAATCTGAGTGGACAATCTCCAAAGCTGCCTTTTCCCTTACTGACTTTCCTGTTGGAAATGTCTTTTTATGTTACTTGCCCAAAATGCATCCTTCACATAGGCTGTCTGGTTTTTCTATGAGTAGTAATCCCTTCACCATGTCTTTCCTATGCAACAAATTCAAACCTCCAAAGTTGAGATGTCCAAATCTCAAATGCCATAACCAATTTTCGTCTTTGACCTTTGCTTGATAGTTCACTTGTGTGACAACTACCTCTTTTTTTCCATTTTCTTCTGAGTTCATTGATAGTTGTGCTTGTGCAACTTCTTTCAAATTTGATCTTATCTTTAGGGGAAACATTCTATTGTTTTTCATCTAAACCTTTGCAATCAACTGTCTTCTTGGAGGCCTATCCAAAATTGTGTATACATCATTCTTGAAAAAGACATTCTAGCTCTTTTGCATGAGTTGTCCATTGCTTATGAGGTTATGTTTCAGACCAGAGACAAAGTAAACATTTGAGATGTACTTCTTCTCCCCCTTCTTTGTTAGGATATTAATTCTTCCTTTTCCCATGACCGAGACTTTGCTATCAGTCCCTGATGTCATTTCAGATTTCACACTTTCATCTAGATTGGAAAACATTTCTATGTTCCTTGACATGTGGTTGCTACACCCTGAATCTAGATACCATATATCACTTTGTTTTTCTTGTGCTACATGAAAAGCTAAAAAGCATGTTATCATGGTTCTGATTTTCTCTTGTGAAATTTACACTTGGTTTGTTACTAATGTCATATTGCTTCTCTCCATATTCATTTGCATAATGACCATACTTCTTACAGTGATGACATTGAACTTGAGATTTATCATACCTCTGACCTTGTGCTTGATTTTGACTTGGGCCTTGACTTGGATTTTGATTGCTGCCCCTTCCACTTGAGCTTGAAGGGCCGCTTCTTCCACCTCTATGTGGGCTTCTTCCTCTTCTTCTAGTATATGATCTTGCTCTACCTCGACCTTGGCCAAAGGAAACTTGTGCCTTGAAGGCATGCTCCATTGAGGAGCTTGTTGCTTTATTTAGTCTATGTTCATGAGAAATAAGTGATGCATGAAGTTCATCCACTAAGAACTGTGAGAGATCTTTTGTCTCTTCTATGGCCACAACAATGACATCAAACCTTGCTAGCGGGCTTCTCAAAACTTTTTCAAATATTCTCCTTTCTTCAAGTGTCTCACCATCAGCCCTGATTTGAGTAACCAACTCAATTACGTGTGTAAAAAATGGGTCCGCATTATTAGACTCTTTCATACAAAGTGTTTCAAAATCTCTTCTTAGCATTTGCAGTTTTGTTATCTTGACTTTTGATATGCCTTTGTAGGTTGTCTGGAGGGTGTCCCATGCTTGCTTGGACTTTGTTGGTGCTGCAACCCTTGGGAAAATACTTTCATGAACTACTTGAATCCTTCTTCATGTTGTCTCTTAAGAAATCTCTTTCTGCCTAATACAGGGCATTGTATGCTACTGCATCTGCTGGTTCTGGAAAACCATTCTCCACCAAATCCCAAATGTCTTGATATGAAAATAGGGCCTTCATTGTAATAGCCCAATAATCATGATTTTTTCCATTAAATTGAGGTATCTGAGAATTAGTCAAGCTTGTGCTTGATGTTGCCATTTCTTAGTAAAATAAAAAATAAAAAAAAAAATTCTACCTATTGGTAAATTCTCTCCAAAGGAAAAAAAAATCGCTCTCAAACAATTTCTTTAACTATTAGTAAAAAACACTTGTTTTTACACTAACATAGTTTAACCCGATACCATGTTCGAAAATTAATTTTACTAGAGCAAATGGACTTAGAAATCAGTTGAGCCAAAGTAGGCAAGGTCAACTTCAGTTGCAAAAAAATAAATCTTAGGTTGCGGCTAGGATATCGCAACCATACAGGGACTTAATTAAAACATAGAGTTCATTCATGGCAAAACACATTACCGGGTTGTGGAGTGAACTTCTTTAAAACTCCAAAATGATTTTCACCCATCCACCAAAATTTCCTCGACGATGTAAAACTCCAAAATGAGTTTCACCCACCCACCAAAATTTCCTCCACGATTTTCTCCTCACTACCTCACAGACTCTTTCTTTAACATGCCCAACATTACAAATGACTTTTACTTGCATATTTATCCAACATACGAATTTAATATTAATTACATGACAGAGAAAATATTTAATACCCAACATGGGCGATTTTACATAGTAAATGATTTTCTGAACAAATATTACCCAACATGGGTGATTTTACATAGTAAATGATTTTCTGAACTTGTAGGTGTTGTGAAGTGTAGACTACAGTCGCGAAATAAATGTTTGCCCATATTTTCTCGTTCCTTAACATGCCCAACATTACAAATGACTTTTACTTGCATATTTATCCAACATTACAAATGACTTTTACTTGCATATTTATCCAACATACGAATTTAACATTAATTACATGACAGAGAAAATATTTAATACTTAACATTGGCTATTTTACATAGTAAATGAATTTCTGAACTTGTAAGTGTTAGTGAAGTGTAGACAACAGTGGCGGAATAAATGTTTGCCGCTATCTATTTATTAAACTTCATTAAATGCTTTAACCTGTGACCTGTGTGATGTATTACGGAATGGTCCAGTATGAACGTCTGTTCTGACTTCTATCATTGTGCGTACAAACAAAATCACAACCGTGTAAGGGTTGACTGGGCAAACATGAGGATTATAAGTGTGTTTAACGCAGTGATTAGAATTATTATTTCCAACCGTCATGCCGCATTTTAAAATCACAATCTTTTTATCTTAACTCGATTTGGATCGTGATTTTTCTTTAACATTCGTTCCTTACATTCCATTTGAATTTGAATGTTGGGTGTTTGAGACTACGGATTAGAAATTTGACAATACGAGATTAGATATTTTAACTAGTTGATTTGAACGCACTTAAGGTTTAGGTATGTGCCATTTTAGATTTGAAGGGTTGCATGATTTTTATGTTTGATAATTTTAGGGTATTTCTATTTAATATATGTTAAATTTGTGATTAGATATTTGTGTGAGGTTAATTTATGCTTATGGTGGCTGTGTCATTCCTCCATTGTCAAGGTTTAAGTCGCTGCATCATTGTCATGCTTATGAGGCACTGTACAATTAAGTTATACACATTATTAAATAATTATTATTGCTCCATTGTTAGTTCGATTTATAATTGAGTTTGATTGAAGTGAATTGCCATGAGAGAACCTATGTTTTTCAATATCATTGGACTTGAAAACTTATGTTGGTAAATAAAAGAATATATAGTTATAGACCTTTGTCTAAGAATAACTTAGCAAGAAATCCTAGTAGATTTGGTATATAAGTATTAAAAAATAATAAAAGTAAGCCGTAGAAAATTAATTTAATGCTTCATGGAACATGTTCACCGATTTTAAATAATGATAACATTTATATTTCATGGTACATGTTCACCTTAGAAAATTAATTTAATGCTTCATGGTACCTGTTCACCGATTTTAAATAATGATAACATTTATATCTCACGTTGACAAATCTCTCAATTCCTCTATCTTTAATTGGAATTTAATGAAATATTTTTTTTCCCGAAATGGATGTCTATGTACCAAACATTTTTGAAGTGTTCAACTCTAAGGGTTCATTTTAAATTATCTAATCACGGTCTCTTACTGTTACCATGATAGTCGCCACAACAATTCTAAATTATGCACACATTTTCTATTGTGCTCATTCTGAACACATTCTACACAGTCATCTCGGTCTTTTGAGAAGGCTCACAAATATTATAGTTTTGTTAATCTAGGTTGTCATGGATATCAATATGGTAGTGTATGTGATGGAAAATTCTTTAATACATGTGGTTGCCCATTGATGCACATTTATCATAATACTGCTTATGGAGGATTGAAGGATTGAATACAGACATAATAGAAACAGTGGAACCGAAGAGGAAAGATATCAAAAGCCATCAGAAGACAAAGAGAAAGAGTCAAGAGGAGAAGCCATCGTGAAGCCAAAATGTCAGAGGAAGAGTTCATCGAAAGCCATTATGGAAGCCATTGCAAGTCAAGAACAGGAACTATCAAGAAGAGCTATCAGAAGTCAAAGGAAGACTTATCAGAGCATATCCCATATGCCTAAAGGTATGTGCTAAAGGGAAGAACAATGACACCTATCGCATATACCCAAGAGTAAGTGCTAAAGGAAGAAAACAGTGAAATCGAAGGAGCTTTGTGGACCTGACAGTTCTGTTACATACGCCTCTATTGAAATATGACATGACATCCAACGCGTCATGAGTCTTGAAGCCTTGTTGTTACAATGAAATCCCCGATTGCGATATAATACATGAACCCGAACAGTTTATGGTAACAGCCCTAATGAAATATCGCATTCGCCTATTTGAACTTTCATATCACAATTCATAAATGGATGTCACATTAAAAACTGCGATTGTGATATTATTGTGGACCCGATTACACCACTATGAGATAACTTAATGTAATATCACATCTGTTGAATCGTAAAGTTCAAAAGGGATGACATGTTAAAATCATCGTTTGTGATAAAGTTGTGGACCTGATTGAGTTATCAAAAGAAGCTTATTGGAATATCACATCCATTGGAAATAGGGGCATCAACAATGTTAATATTAGAAGAGAGAGCAATGCACAACTTGAAAGACCTTTGATTTGTATGAAATTGCGATTATAGGATTAAAGCAATGACGTGGCATGTGGGGACCACCAAACATCTATTGTAATGTGGGTATAGCCTCTCCTATATGATTCTATAATTGGAAAAAGGCCCTCCGATATAATTTTAATATGCAAACTCATAAGTCGGCCTCTCCTCCCAATGAAAATGTATTTTGGTTATTGGTGAGACTCGTATAAATTCAAGTTAAAATGCTTCACTTCAAGAAGGTGAATCGGGCATCTATCACAGAGAATAAAGAAGCTCACAACTTGTGAACTTGAAAAGATAGAGGAAGCCGAATATTGAGAAGTCGAAAGGTCGAGAAGCCAAAGGTCTAGCAGGATAGAAGGAAGTCGAAGGTCCAATAGAACAGAAGGAAGCCGAAGGTCCAGTAGGACAGGAGGAAGCCGAAGGACGAAGCAATTTTGTTGATTGGGTTAATCTTTGAAAGGCTCAGACCTGTGATAAATTAATCTATGTAAGAAGTAAAAAATGCAATTTGAAGAACAATTTTATGAAAGGAAATAAAGTTTCATCTGTCATTGTTTGAAGGGAGTAGTAGACAACCCCAACATTGAAGTGTTTGTGAGTTTGTTTCTTGGAAGTAAGGTATCGCAACAATAAGAGGTAACTTTGCAGACTTTGTGTGGGAAATATGAAGAGTTGTGAAGACTCCTTCATATGAAGATAGGTTGTCATTAATGATGTAGCATGGAGACTACCGTGAAGTTGTAGATTGACAGAACTTAGTGAAGAAGATTTTGGGAGCAAAGAATTACTACCAAACATATCTTGACAAGATAGGATCGTAGCCCTTAGGGTTGGTGCCTCAGAATTGGAAGGATTGGTGTCCTTGGAGTTGGTTCTCATAAATCCAAGGTTGGTTCCTTGACAAGATAGAGTCGGAGCCCTTGGTGTTGGTGCCTCAGAATTGGAAGGATTTGTGTCCTTGGAGTTGGTGCTCCTAAATCCAAGGTTAGTGCCTTGACAAGATAGGGTTGAAGCCCTTGGGGTTGGTGTCTCAGAATTGGAAGGATTGGTGTCCTTGGAGTTGGTGCTCCTAAGCACAAGGTTGGTGCCCTAGAGGTTGGAGCCTTACAAAGGACCAAGTTGGTGCTTGGCAACAAGTTGGAGCCTTATATATATTGTACCTGATTTATTGTAAATATTATATTAATAAAATAACTTATTCCTATTGTTCATTTTGTGTTCTAAATATAAATGATTTAACGGGTAAAAATAACAATTGAGAAAGACTATTGATTCACCCCCCCTCTCTCAGTATTTCCAACAATTGGTATGAGAGCCAATACCTTCCCTCAAAGCCTAACAACTTGAAGGTTGATCATTAAAACAAAAATGGTGAAGCTAAGGAAGAAAGTCTCCAATCCTCCTAAGGATGTATCTCCCTCTACCAATGAAATAGAAGTCAATCAATTTGTGAAGGCTCCATGGTTCAATGGAAACTTTGATATATGGGAAGCAAGAATGAGGGATTTCTTAAAAACTCAAAGCATTGAAGTTTGGAAATTGGTGATTATTGATAGCATGATGGATGGAGAATCCAAGGAACATAATATAAGAGCAATGAAAGCAATCTTGAATGGGCTACCTGATTTTATAAAGAACAATTTAGAAAAATGTTCGTTAGTGAAGGGTATATGGGACAAACTTCATGACCTTCACTCAAAAGGAGCATTGACCATGACCACTAGTAAAGAAGACGATGGAAACCAAGAAGGAAATCCAAAACCCAACATAGAAGCATTGGCAATCATAGAAGGACAAGTTGATGAAGAAGAAAATGAGAGAAACACCATGATATGTCAACTAAAAGCAAAGGATGGAGAAATCTTCAAATTAAAATTTGACATAAACTTTCTCAAGGCTGAAACATGTAAAGCTATAAGGATCAAGGAAGAAATGGAGAGCAGTCTAGCAAAGGAAAATGAATAAATCTTCAAAATGAAGTCAGATATCATCTCCCTTAAAATAGAAGCAAATGCAGCTACTCATATTAAGGAAGGAATTGAGAAACAACTTGCTAAGAAGAATAATGATTGTGAAAGAAGAAGAGATTATCTCTCTCAGGAAAAAGGTTGAAGGGATGGACAAAATATTGAAGATCTCTGAAGCCTAGGATGACATGCTTAGCCATCAAAGATCTCCATTTGATAAATTAGGTCCTGGCTATGAAGGTGAATCCTCAAGCAAGGGTGACCATACTTCAAGCAACAAGGACATGAGGAAGCCTGATGGAAATAATAATGCTCCCAATTCCAACAAAAGTAAGGAGAAGAGTCGAGGCAACAATGGAAGAAATCTCGCTCCAAGAAGACTTGCAGATGATGTCAAGAATACAATAGGTGATGAATATTATCAAGGAATCCCAAGGCAAAAAGGCTTCAGATGTACATCAAGGAAATCTCCATCTCCTAGGTACCCAAGTTTATTTCTTGGTTATTGCTATTCTTGTACAAAATCTAAACACATGGAAAAACATTGTAGGGCTTATAATGATCCCCATCAATCTCCGAGAAGCAATTTCGCAAGAAGAAGTCATGAATTCTTATTCATGAACAACATAGAATGCTTCAAGTGTCACAACATTGGTCATATGGCACGTAATTGAAACTTGATTTGGGCACCTTCTCAAGCTATAACTATGTCAGATAAGAAAATTACATAAGAATGGAGAAGGAAGCAAATACAATCCAAAAGTCCCTTGAACTCTCCAGCCAACAACACATGTTATTGACCTGATCTTTGACAATCTAAGAATTTGATGGGAACACTGTGCCAAAAGAGATGATGCATACAGTTAGGGGGAGCCTGTGATTCTTGATCATTATTACAAAAGCTATTCATGAAAGGATCCTTATGAAATCCTTGATGAGCTATATTAACAATCATTCTTTGATAAAGCTCATTTCTCAAGAGCACTACATTGAAGAACATGATCTTGTAACCATTATTTGGACTGTTGTTGAAGATGTTTTCCACTTGATCACTAAGGATAAATTGGAGCAACAGAGAAGGCCATCCAATGCTAGAGAAATAGGGAAAATAACTATGTTGTTGGTATTATAGAAGTTGAATGTCTTGACTCAGGGATATAATGTGAGAACAAGTAAATCAAGGACAGTAATAGAGGCAACCTTCAAGCAAACAGATACATCTGAGAATGGAGCTTGAAGCAAGAGTAGTTGGCAACATCTAACAAAACTAAAGCATTGAAAAAAGATGCCAATCAGTAAAAAGAATTTAAAAGACAATCACAGATTGGACATCAAAATATGCTAGTGGAGATAACCTGTAGAGACTTTTACAAGAACATAAGGAAAAGATGGCTCATCAAAAGGACTATAGAAAGGAGAATGTTGTGCAGTTGAATATAGCTCAGTAAATTAAGGAGAAGCACAAAGATACAAAGGAACTTGGATATGAATAAAGATAGCAATTTCAGTGGCATCTTCTCTTGATTCAGACTATAAAGACTCCTTAATTCTGACTGTGAAGACAACAAAATTCGGATTGCAGAAGCATAAAAACTTGGACTTGAACATTTGGTGTATGGCTATTTGGAGTATATTTGGAAGCATTGAAATGGATCATCTTTAAGCATTGTTGAAAGCATTATGAAGTTTTTCAACATGAAGAGGGGATAATGTGCTAGTTGATGATGAGGCAACAATCCTTCTATATTGAGTAAAAAGAAGAGCACCACAATAGGGAGAGTAACATACCCATAAAATATACTATTCATAAAGAACATAAGCAGTTCAACAGGGGGAGACCTTGTGCACTCCTTTTCCATTGATGTCAAAGGGGGATAGAAGAAGAATATTGCCATCAATGACAAAGGGTGAGATTGTTAA
The DNA here is from genome assembly GCA_000404065.3 of Pinus taeda. Taxonomy (NCBI): domain Eukaryota; kingdom Viridiplantae; phylum Streptophyta; class Pinopsida; order Pinales; family Pinaceae; genus Pinus; species Pinus taeda. The sequence goes on from APFE031584306.1 coordinate 51,736, forward strand.
TATAGGTTTTGATTGATTTCAATATGACAGTGTTTGTGATGGCAAATTATTTAATACATGTGGTTTCCCATTGATGCCCATTGATCATAATATTGCTCATGTAGGATCCAAGGATTGAATACAGATATAATAGAAACAGTGGAACCAAGGAGAAATGATATTAGAAGCCATAAAAAGAGAAAGAGAACAAGTAAAGAGGATAATCCATTATGAAGCCAAAAAGTGAGAGGAAGAGTTTATCGAAAGCCATTAGGGAAGCCATCAGAAGTCAAGAATATGAGCTATCAAAGAAGAGCTATCGGAAGTCAAAGGAAGACTTATCGGAGCATATCCCATATGCCCAAAGGTAAGTGCTAAAGGGAAGAACAACGACAGCTATTGCATATACCCAAGAGTAAGTGCTAAAGGAAGAAAATAGTGAAATCGAAGGAGCTTTGCGGACCTGACGGTTTTGTTACATATGCCTCTATTGAAATATCGCATCCACTGCATCATGAGTCTTGAAGCCTTGTTATTACACTGAAATCCCTGATTGCGATATAATACACGGACCTGAATAATTTATGGTAATGGACTTGATGCAATATCGCGTCTGCTTATTGGAACCTTCATATCACAATTCATAATTGGATGTCACATTAAAAACTGCGATTGTGATATTGTTGTGGACCTAATTGCACCGCTATGACATAACTTAATGTAATATTGCATCCGTTGAATTGCAAAGTTCAAAAGGGATGACATGTTAAAACCGTCATTTGTGATAAAGTTGTGGACCTGATTGAAGTATCAAAAGAATCATACTGGAATATTGCATCCGTAGGAAATAGTGGCATCAGTAATGTTAATATCAGAAGATAGAGCATTGCACAACTTGAAAAACCTCCGATTTTTATGAAATTGCGATTGCGGGATTAAAACAGTGATGTGGCATGTGGGGACTGCCAAACATCTATTGTAGTGTGGGTATAGCCTCACTTATATGATTCTATAATTGGAAAAAGGCCCTCCAATATAATTTTAATATGCGAACACATAAGTTGGCCTCTCCTCCCAATGAACATGTCTTTTGGTTATTGGTGAGACTCGTATAAATACAAGTTAAAACGCTTCACTTCAAGTAGGTGAATCGAGCATCTCTCACAGAGAATAAATAAGTTCACAAATGTTGAACTTGAAGAGACAGAGGAATCCGAAGATCTAGAAGTCGAAATTTCAAGAAGCCAAAGGTCCAGCAGACAATAAAGGTGCAAAAGAAGCCATAGGTCCAGCAGGATAGAAGGAAGCCGAAGGTCTAGTAGGACAGGAGGAAGCCGAAGGATGAAGCAATTCTATTGATTGGGTTAATCTTTGAAAGGTTTAGACCTGTGATAAATTAATCTATGTAAGAAGTACATAACACAATTTGAAGAACAATTTTGTGAAAGGAAATAAAGTTTCATCTATCATCATTTGAAGGGAGCAGTAGACAACCCAACATTGAAGTGTTTATGAGTTTGTTTCTTGGAAGTAAGATATCGCAACAGTAAGAGGTAACTTTGCAAACTTTGTGTGGACAATATGAAGAGTTGTGAAGACTCCTTCATATGAAGATAGGTTGTCATTAATGATGTAGCATGGAGACTACAGTGAAGTTGTAGATTGAAAGAACTCAATGAAGAAGATTTTGGGAGCAGATAATTACTACCAAAGATATCTTGACAAGATAGGGTCGGAGCCCTTGGGGTTGGTGCCTCAGAATTGGAAGGATTGGTGTCCTTGGAGTTGGTGCTCCTAAATCCAAGGTTGGTGCCTTGACAAGATAGGGTCAGAGCCCTTGGGGTTGGTGACTCAGAATTGGAAGGATTGGTGTCCTTGGATTTGGTGCTCCTAAATCCAAGGTTGGCGCCTTGAAAAGATAGGGTCGAAGCCCTTAGGGTTGGCGCCTCAAAATTGGAAGGATTGGTTTCCTTATAGTTGGTGCTCCTAAACACAAGGTTGGTGCCTTGAAAAGATAGGGTTGATTTCCTAGAGGTTGGAGCCTCACAAAAGACCAAGTTGGTGCTTGGCAAGAGGTTAGAGCCTTATATATATTGTACCTGATTTATTTTAAAGATTATAATAATAAAAAAATTTATTCCTATTGTTCATTTTGTGTTCTAAATATAAATGATTTAACTGGTAAAAATAAAAATTGAAAAAGAATACTGATTCACCCCCCCCCGTATTTCCAACAATTTTTAATAGTGAATAATCCTTGCAGTTATCAGATTTTAATTTATACATTGCATTCTACCTTTCCCCAACAGCTGGAGACCACTTTAGTTTTATGAAGCTAATTGGAAACTCGACTGCTTATTCCAAGTAATTTTGGTTTTTAATGATTAATATACAATGTATCTATATAGGTTGTGATTATGTTCAAGATTAGGGATTATTTGTATAGCTCAACCTATTAAAAGAAGAATTAATTAACTTAATTGCTTAATTTTGTTTAATTTCATAAATGATAACATGAAATAATTAACTAATGCATAAAATAATCAAAATATTAAGATATATTAATTGGTTATTTAATATTTGTGTATATTTAAACCTAAAGTGGTTAAATACAAAAATTCAATAATTATTAAAAAACTATTATGAGTTTAGGCTCCACACCTGCACCCTACCTGTCGTCATGTGGTACATTTGGTCACCTTCACCATGGCAGTTCCCATAACTCAACTTGGCTCACTGTAATGGCCTTGTAACCTCATCGTTCACCCTGTTTTATTGCATCCCTGCCTATCACCTGACATTGCATTACGGCGACGGTTATGATAGTTTTGGAGGCAGATGGTAGAGAACTCCTCAGAATAGCCATGGAGCTAGACATAGTGGATTACTCAGAGGACCCGTTGGAGGATGTTAACATATGGACAACTCCTCGCTCCATCGTGGAAGACCTTCTCCCCTTCTGTTGCAATCTAACAGCCACCATCATTGGACTGCCTCAATCTTAGGACCCTCCAGCTCCACTGTGACCTTCTCTGAGCCTCCTCCGATATGGCTGGTACCATCCTCCATGCCATAGTCTCCCTCCACATTTAGCTTTGCATCCGACTACCTTCACCCTAATCCCGCGACTGAATCTTTGCATTACACTCCCCCCCCCCCATCTATCGGCTCTCTAAACAACCCCCTTGTCAACCTGACCCCGGTACAAGAGACCCCTCAAGCATTAGCATCAGCAGCACCTCCATCGGGTAGCTACTCGGTAGTCCCCCCACTCTTGGAAAATATCCCTATGGATGAACATCTTAGCATTGGAAACCCTCCCTCAAACCCTTCTCCACTCGAGGAATGACCAAACTCCTCTGAAGAGACTGCTAGGCCAAGTAAGAAGCACAAGTGCTTCAAACCCAAAGGTGAAGATGTCATCATCAAGCTTGGGGAAGATATCCAGTGGAGTGACACCATGGATATGACAGATCACATTCTAGTTGGAAGGATCTGAGGCAGGAGGTACATAGTAGCTCAAGTGAAGCTTTGGACCTCTGAGGTATGGGGGTAGCACCTAGCCAACCTTCCATTTGTACAAACTTTTGTTAGGGGTTGGTTCACTCTATGCTTCGCCACAGTCAAGCACATGAATTGGGTCATGTCCTCCTTTTGGCATTTTGAACATGCCTCCTCCATCGTTGGAACCCTCTATTTGATCCAAAAAAAGAATAGATAGGAGTTGGGCCTATTTGGGTTCAGATTCTAGGATTTCCCCTTCAATTTTGGTCAGAGGACATATTTTGACGCATCAGCAACACCCTTGGCACATACCTTGAGCACGATAGACCATATTTAGTTACTAGCATGACGACTTATGCCATGGTTTTGGTTTATTTGGACACGAGAGGGGGCCTCCAGGAGCATATCACATTACAATGGAGAAAATTCTCCTAAAAACAAACCCTGGATTATGAGGGAGTCTCGTTCTATTGTAGACGATGTCACAAGGTGGCACATCTTTTCAAGGACTGCCCCTTGAATAGGAAGGCGAGAGATGGAGAAAAGGAGAAGGTAAATCCACAGAAAAGCTGACAATCATAGGGTAAACCCCCCCGGTGGCTAAAGAAGAAGTAAACTTGGCATAGGTGGAAGCGGAGAAGGCACCCTCAAAGGAGGCTAGGAAGAAGCGTGGGAAAGCACCTTTCAAGCCACCCTGTCCTCCTTTGACCAAAGCAAGGGCAGTTTTCGAGGTTACATTTTCCACGGGTATGTTGGATTCATCCTCCTCCTCTACTTATTCTACTACTTCATCATTTTGCATTGCATCAAATAATGTTCAGCTCTTTGATCACTGGATTATCCCTCCCATTACTTTGGCATGTCCCCTAAAACCCTCCTCTCCTACCATATCCTGCACCCAGTCATATTTTCTCGAGGACCCCCAAGCCATCACTTCCATTCCTACACCTATCCCTCCATCCACTAGATACCCCCTATGTTCTCGGATCCGATCACAGGCTCTTGATACCTTGGGTATAGGCCTGATTTCCTCTCCCCCACCTCTGAAACAACCTTGAGGAAGTCCCTCCTCCTTATCTAAAGCCATTCTATAAGCCGAGGAAGAGATATTTGTAGGCAAACAAAATTCCATCAACTGGTTACTTAGAGCAATGACTACCCTTGTGCACTCCCCTCCATGAAGATGATATCCTTCAACTGTTGAGGGATGGCTAGCCCTGACAAAAAACTAGCCATGAGAAGGCTACTAAAATATGAATCCATCGATGTCCTCTTTCTATAAGAAACCCTAGGTCAAGCTAGTGTTATCATTCACCTTCTCGAATCATGGCTACTAGGGTGGACTTTTCACTCTCTTGATGCAATTGGTCGATAAGGGGGTTTGGCTTTGGGAGTTAACACCTGTACCATCAGAATCTGTAACATATGGGGAAGCTCTAGGCATATTGGAGTAGACATATACTCATCAGAACTCGATACAGAGCTCAGGATTATTAATATCTATGGCCCCTGTCACAGTAGGGAAGAATACTGGAACAGGTAGCTAAAATATCATATTCTACAACAGGACAAGCTCATTTTTTTTTGGGGGGGAGACCTAAACATTTCCATTGAATTCGCGGAATCATGGGGGCATAATGCACAAAGAGACATCCTCTCCGAATTTTTTAAGACCATTTTGGAGGAACATAATCTTATTGATATCCTGATCCAAATGGAAAATGGCATCAACCCATTGTACTCATCCACCCATATTATTCATTGACCCATGGAATTTACCCGTGGTATTGTAAATGGCATCTGCCCGTGGTATTGTAAAATGCACCCATGGTATTCATTCACCCATGGAATTGACCTGTGGTATTATAACTGAAAAATGCTATAAGTGACAAGTCACATTTTGTAAAAGGATAGATTTTCCGCCACAATGTAGCCTTTACAGTCGAGAGGCATGTAGCCGCCACATCTCTTCTCAGAGATAAACTACCATTGCCCTAGCTGGTTTATTTCCACTTCGGTTTGTAAGCATATTTCAGTATTTTACAATAATGAAATGAAGTATTATTTCCGCTGCATATCTATCTTTATGGTTATCTCTGTATGTTATTGCGTTCCTATTTAAATCCGGATCATATCCCCTCCTCCAAAATCCAACCTACATGGAGAAACAACAAATCAGGTGAGGATAGCATATCCAGGAGACTAGACCGATTCCTCATTAAGGAGCACCTGCTAAACTTGGGACATTGATTTAGAGAGTGGATTGGTTCAGGGGGCATATTAGATCGTAGGCCAATTTACCTGGAAATAAGGGGAGGTATGTACAAACCTAGGGCCCCCTTCAAATTCAACTCTGCATGGCTAAGAGACGCAGAATACATCAGACTAGTCGCCGAATTTAGGAAGACTCACCCCCCAGCAACAGGAAGGAACATCTCAGAAGGGTTTGCTCAAAATCTGAGAGAACTTAAGAATATCTCCAAAATATGGGCACACAAAAAGTAAACCCTAGAGGACCTTATCCTCAAGACTACTGAAGAAGAAATAGAGTCTTTTGAGAATGATCATGGAGGGATTACTCCTCCCCAGAACATAAATACCAAATTACATCTGTTCTGGCTAAGAGGAGTCAGATACTCAAGGATCATGAGGAAAGTTGGCGATTGAGAATCATAGACATTTGGCTTATGGAAGGGGATGATAATACCAAGTTCTACCATAAATTTGTGAACGGGCACAAAGCTATAAGTACAATTTGGCAGCTAGTAGATGAGCAGGCTGAAACAATGAATACCTTCCCTAGATTAGCTGCACTCACTACATCTCATTTTAGGAACATTTACAAGGCCCCTCAAAATGCTACTCTAGCTAAATTCATGAGGACAACTCAGTTGTTTCCAAGGTTCGTCAACTAGGAGGATGCTTTGGAATTGACAAAGGAAGTCATTTTGGGAGAGCTGGAAGCCACCCTAAAATGGTTCAAATGAGACAAAAGCTGAAGATTTGGGAGAGCTAGAAGCCACCCTAAAATGGTTCAAACGAGACAAAAGCTGAAGAGCAGATGGATGGAATGTGGAATTCTACCTAGATTTTTTGAAATACTTGGAGGGGACCTCCTAAAAGTTATAGAGGATTGTAGATCCAGCAAAATAATCTATGAGGTCTACAATTCAACCTTCATCATTCTCATCCCCAAATCTAGCAATCCCACCTCCTTCAAAGACTTTCAACACATTTCCTTGTGCAACTGCATTTACAAAATCATATCCAAGATCATAGCCAACCACCTTCGGTTGATCCTGTCCAACCATATCTCAGTTGAACAATTCGCTTTCTTGAAAAATAGACAAATCCATGAGGCTGTCGAAACTACAAAAGAAATCCTACACTCTATTCAGACACAAAAACTTAAAGGTATGCTCCTAAAATTAGATCTCTCAAAAGCCTTTGACAGAGTAAATTGGCTATATATTAGAATGATTCTAACTCACTTAGGATTTCCATACGAGTTCATAAGATGGATTATGTGTTGCATTACTAATGTATTATTCAGTGTCCTTGTAAATGGGGCAACTTCACCCTTTTTTCACTCCAAGAGAGGTCTCAGGCAGGGAGGCCCACTGTCCCCGTTACTTTTCTTACTCATCATGGAAGGTCCTAGCCGAATCTTAAAGGAGGAACATCGGCAGGAAAGACTAAGAGGTATCAAGATCACAGATAGATGCACATTGACACACTTACTCTTTGTCGACGATGTTCTGATCTTCCTAAATGGGAGTATTGGTGATTTGACCTCACTACTAAATGCTTTCTCTACCTTCCTATCAGCCACAGGCATGATGGTGAACAGTGCAAAGTCCACCATAATGGCTCTAGGGTGCTCCCCATATGAGATACACTACGCCCTGCACAGATTCCCTTATACCCTATTGCATCTAGAAGAGGGTCTCAAATACTTGGGCTACAGATTAAAGCCTCTCGGACATAAGAACATAGACTAGATATGGCTCATCACCAAGATGGAAAAACGGCTTAACATTTGGTACCACAAATATTTATCAAAAGAGGAAGTTCGATCCTCATTAAAGTAGTTCTCGAAGCAACTCTAGTGTGCTAGATGTCATTAGCCTGGATACAAAGGGGAATCCTTAGTAGAATAAAAAGCCTATGTTGCAGATTCTTGTGGAAAGGGAAGCAGTTGGGGAAAATTTTTGCTTGGACCAATTGGGAATCTCTAGCTCTCCCAAAGAAATGGGGGGGGGGGGGTTGGGTAATCAAAAGCCTAGGCATTTTCTCTACAGCCTTGCTGGCCAAATTAGGGTGCCAGCTAATCACATCACACAACTTATGGACAATGGTGGCCATCTCTAAATACATTGCTCCTCAAAATCTCATGGAATGGCTATGAAAACCTCAATGGAATTATGTCGGCAAATCAAACATATGGAAAGTAGTTCTGTTAGCAATGCCTCTTATTAGGGATGGTCTCACATGGAGAATACAGTCAGGAGTAGCGGTTAGAATAGGGATAGACCCCTATATCGGGTGTGGAAATGCCCACAGGCTCCCTGAGGAGATAAGAACCCATATTTTCGCCAGGGGGATCACTCATCTTAGCCACATAGGAAACAGTGATTTCTCAACATATACACAACAAGCTTGGAATACTAGGAGGGCATTGCAGATCCCTCATCTATGGCAGAAGGATTGGAAAGGAGGCCCTTACTGAATCACACATCAGAATACTTGAGGAAAAGGATGAGCTAATTTGGGCACTAGCAAAGCACGGGAAATACTCACCAAAAGAAGGTTATATAGTTTTAATGGACTCAAAAAAACCTCCACTATGCGAAACATGGTGGAGCATCATATGGAAATTAAAAGTACCACCCAGATCAAGGCTCCTCATGTGAACCATTCTAAGGCACAAGACTCCCACAGGAGATAATTTAAGCAAAATATCCTTCCATGGACCCTTTTGGTGTGGTCTGTGTAAATCTGAAAATGAAACTATGGATCACCTCTTCTCTTGTGCCCGACTATAAAAGAGCTATGGGGTTCTATACTCTCTCATCTACCCTCGCTCCCACAATGGTAGGGCATGTCAGTTTGTGAGGCTTGGGAAGAATGGTGGACTGCCACCTCCTTGATGAAAGCCAAAAATATCCCCATTCTCATTTGTTGGGCCATCTAGATTGCTCAAAATAGATACATCTTTTAGAACTCTCCCCCCTTCTGGTCAACTATGATAGCCCACATCCTATATGATTACCAACTCATTCCTGAGGATGAATCTAGCTCTACTCCCAGGCACATTATCCCTGAAAACATTAATCATACACACCCTTGGGCATATTTTGACGGCTCAACACAAGACATTGGATGTGGGGCTAGTGCCATACTACACCTCTCAAAATCTCATTCTTTCAAAATTCATATGGGACTGGGCAGAGGCACTAACAATTTTGCTGAGCTTATCATAACCAAATATCCCATACAATTTGCATTGGAAAAAAAATGCAGAAAATTACAGCTATTTGCAGACTCAAAAATTGTATGCAATTGGATAAACAAAACTGCAAATTGTAATGCATATTCTTTGAGTCATATCATGGAAGAAGTCCAGAGACTCATCAATATTTTTGACACTTTTGTTTGTCATCATATATACAGGGAGTGAAACACAGTTGTTGATCTACTATCCAAGGAAGCAGTGTACAGGCCTATAGGGACATGGAGGATACTAGAGCATAAGGATGGAACCTTCCATCAGCACTACCATAGACCTTTTATAGACATATCATATTAACTAGCTCTGAAGGAGCCTCAAAATACTTTTTGTTTATATAATTTTATATATGCACAATGATACTAGACTTATATATGACAATTTAATACTCTCTGCGTAGAGTAAGCTTTTATCTTATTTTGAAATCTCAGTGACAGTACAGTGTCTCCCTGCATGGAGTACACCTCCTTTTTACGACTCAAACATGATAGGATTTATGCCTCATTTACAACATTTGCTTTTGCATCTACAAAATGTAATTTTCTTTGCTTAATGAAAATTACGACTTTTCCAAAGGAAAAAAAAACAAAAAACAAACTATTATGAATTTAATATTGGGTTTAAGATTAAATTTTTAAATATTAAGTTTAACCATGAATTTACAATCATAAATATTATTGGTTTTAATATAGATGGTAGTAAACCAAATTCTTAAATTTAATATAATCTTAATAATTAGTGTGTAAAATTAGATTAAAAAAAAAACAAAAAACAAACTATTATGAATTTAATATTGGGTTTAAGATTAAA